>JACXGK010014794.1:0-11167 GCA_016801125.1 Novumbra hubbsi
CCTGTACCCTTAATAGTACAATAACCCTGTACCCTTCATAATACACTAGGCATGTACCCTTAATAGTACAATAACCCTGTACCCTTCATAATACACTAGGCATGTACCCTTAATAGTACAATAACCCTGTACCCTTCATAATACACTAGGCCTGTACCCTTTATAGTACAATAACCCTGTACCCTTTATAGTACACATACTGCTCCTGCTACGGTGTTACCTTTTGAATGGAGTTAGGCAGACTGGAGGCCAGCTTAGCCATCTTTGAAAAAACCGAGCTGTAGTAGTTCTCCTCTTTAGGTGCTGTCTGGAGCCAAGAGGGAGGGAACAATATATACATTTCATGACTTGAGTGAGCCCTAATTGCTGATTGGCCAAAAACCTGTGTAATATCAAACCATTTACTACTAGTATGAGTTTGAGATTTATTGGTTCATAATGGCTTTACAGCACATGGCCAACATATCCCAAAGTTAACAGATGAACAACCCTTAACAATGGTGTAGGTCACACCTACTCTGTACCCAACAACACCAAAGTTTGTTAAGGATTCACATTAAATAGACAGTTTCTGACCTGAACAAACGTGTGTAGGGCGTCAAATGACCATAGATCTTCATACTTGGGGTTGTATTTCTTAATTGCTTTCTGGGTGGAGATGGACGAAAAGGTCATAAACATACTGGTCAAACATACTAGTCCTGATATGAACCGTTACAAGAAACACAAGATAATAGAAGGAGAAATAGAGTGTCTTTCTACCTCTACGTCAACCACTGATGGGTTGGTCTTCTTGGCTAGATTCTCTAGCTGTTTTGAGACCTCCTGCCATCGAACTACCTCAGAGTTGGACAACTGTGAACAATCAAGAAAAAGCTAACTAATCAACAAACTAACTAACCGATCAAAACAATGATCGCAAATTAACCTATAAAACATTTAAATGATCTAATCAATTAGATAATCAATCTACAAATAAATTAACATGTTGATAAACCCTCCATTCAGTTAACAAAACGTGTTAATAAATCAGTAAATTAATTGAACTATGAACTCACAATTCCAGTCTTTCTCATGTGGCATTCTTGTGAGAAGGGCATCTTTACAAAGTCTTTGTGCCACGCATGGGATAGGGAATGAGCTCTCAAAATATGTTTTTCACAGAAGACATTCACCTGAACAGTGAGGTAGACAGTCACTTATTTACAGGTTTAAACGTTCTAGTTCACTTTCACTTCAAATGCAAGCTTTCGTGATGCTCAGTGCCCTTCAATTAACTCTCTACCATCCATCATGACCTAACATTCCCCATCATCCCCAAAAACAAAAGAATCTACATTCAGACAGAGCAGACAGGAATTCTTACATCTATGAAAACGTTGTGAGTTCTGCTGAAGGCCAGCGCCTCCAACTCCGCGTGACATTTCGGGACTTTCTTCAGCTCACCGAGGCCACAGCAGTAACCCCTAGTCTCCTCCCTCCTTGCTCCTCCATTCGCTTCTTCCAAGGTCTCTCCCCCCCGCCCTAAACCCCTACATGTATCCCTTGCTCCATCTTTCTTCTCTTTCACTGTGTCTTCCTTTCTTTCCCCATCATTCCCACTGTCTCCGTGCAGGGATCCAGTGCCGTGAATGTTGACCAGATTTCCAACAGGCACCTCACTACACTGGTGATGTTTAACGCCCTGATCCTCCATGGGGTCGTCTTGCCGCAGGACAGCTCTCAACTGGGAACTGTCGTTTCTACAACTGGCCATTCCTGGAGAGAAACAGACAGACAGGGAAAGTGAGGCGGGTAAGCATGTTGAATCTTAGTTGACTCTCAGCTAGATTAGGCTACATTATGCTATTATTTGTATGTGTATTTCACACTTTGTTGATGAAAAATACTTTGAAAGACTGATATTGGTGCTCGTGTGGATGTCAACCCCAATGTATGTTCATGTCATCGTCAACAATAAAACCCACCGAGGTCACTGGTCCTGGGGCACTTGACGTCAATCGATTTTTTTTTTTACTACACACACGGATGTCTTTACGCTAGATATGCTACATGATACGAATGAAATGTAGCAGTTAGCATTCTTCTCAACCTAAAAAATACAATTTGTACATTTTAAAAATCGAACTTAAAGAAGTATAATAATACACCATAAAGAACTTGATGAATATTAAATTGGTTATATTATAAACTGTTTAAATGAACAGCGTCCTTTTATCCCCCCACGGTCCGCTAGCGTTACGTTGATCTTCGTGCATGTAGGAGTTCGTGGAGTTTTATTAGAAAACCATAAACAAACAACAGCATGTTAAACAAGTACTGCGATGTAATTAGTATACTGGCCTCATTTGTATCGGTATACGGTAGTGCTTCAGTACTGAAGCTAAATGTCAAAGCCTCATGAAGTTCAGTTGAACACTAGATTCACTTTCGTTTCGTGTTGTTCCGACTGTTACGATTGTTTGTCTTTAAAATAACGCTGAAATTAATGGATGACAGCTAATAAAACTAAAATGAACGTATAATAATCCACTGAAAGGCGATGAAATTCAATCTGATGATATATTTTAATGAATATCGTATCACGATAACATCAAGATAATGGCAGTTTGTAAATACATGTCACTATTTTATGGGGGCAGATACTCACCTGAATGTTGCCAGAACTCGGTAATAACTCGTGAAGAGTGGAAATATGTTAGATTGGATAAGACGGCATCGTTCATTAACCGAAAGTGAATCAGCAACAAAGCAGAAAATGAAACCATAACATATGCATATCTCTCCTAGTGGGCATTCGACGTCTTCACTTCCCGTTTCATTTGCACCTTTAATTTACTATTAGGCTATAAATTACTATTGTTAAGTCACAAAAGCATGATTATCTGTAATCACAACGAAATGCTAACGTTTGTTGGCTATGCCTATGAAGATGGTAACTGTAAATTCTGCTCTTGACCACAAGATGGCGGTAATGAACGGTGTGATCTTTTTAATGTGGGGTCCCCTAATAACCACTTTCACACACCTTCGATGTGGAAGCAGGAGGCCATGATAGGATTCACTGTTAACAGCATTGAGGCATAGCATATTTCTGTCATCAACACATCCCTAGCCAGATAAAGGTGTGAGTGTGCGTGGTTGGGTTAGCTGTATCCATATGCCTGTGGCCTGGTGCAACAGACATGAGTGGGACAACCAGGGTCTGTGGTTAAATGTTTCCCCGAAAACGTCTGACATTTCTGGTAAATGTCCGGACTTAGTCAGAGAGAGGTCATCACAATGGAAAGCACTGAGAACGGAAAAAACTACTCTGACTGAAGACTAGAAGAGGAAGACTGCTGTGCATGTGTAGATGTGTGTGCATTCACAGGGATAGAGATAGACAGAGGACAAAGAGGACATGTGGAAAGGGGAGAGAGAGAGAAAGTACTGGGACAGACGTCCTCACATGCAGCCATTAGTAGCAGGTAGCAGACTAGCAAACACTGACATTCAAGTAAATCCTTAACCACTATTTGAACCTCTGGTGTGTGTCTGTTTATGTGTATGCAAAGTTGTATTTAGAAGGAGTACGTACCTACATGCCCCGTGACACTGTCCAATGACGGCAGAGGCTCGGAATGGTGGGGATCTGGTGTGTGTGTGTTTGTGTGTGTTTGGGCTGCGGCAGGTCGTGGGAGGAGACACTGATATGGAGAGCAGAGAGTAAGATGAAGTAAAGGACAGGATCTTTACCTGTTTCCAGGGCAACGGAAAACTGCAGATTGGAGCATTTTCTCCACGCTACGCTGCCCTCTAGCAGAACACTGCAGACAGCTCTACACACACACACACACACATACCGCTGACAGCTCTACATGCACACACACACACATACCGCTGACAGCTCTACATGCACACACACACATATCGCTGACAGCTCTACATGCACACACACACATACCGCTGACAGCTCTACATGCTCACACACACACATACCGCTGACAGCTCTACATGCACACACACACACACATACCGCTGACAGCTCTACATGCACACACACACACACACACCGCTGACAGCTCTACATGCTCACACACACACATACCGCTGACAGCTCTATATGCTCACACACATACATATCATTAATAGCTCTACATGCACACACAAACACACATACTGCAGACACCTTTATACACATTCACACACACACACACACACACATACTGCAGACAGCTTTACATGCACACACAAACACACATACTGCAGACACCTTTATACACATTCACACACACATAATGCGGAGAGCTTTACATGCACACACAAACACACATACTGCAGACACCTCTAGACACGTTCACACACACATACTGCAGACAGATCTACATGCACACACTGCAGACACTTCTAAACACATTCACACTGAGATTGTTTCCTGAAGTCTCAAACCAACAGAGCCACGACATGTTTACTAATCATCTGTAATGTTTCTATAAACACTGTGAGTGTAGTCTAGAACGGTTTTCTGTGTTGTGTGGCAGTCCCACCAGACAGCAACGCTGGCTTTGTCCCCCTAGATGCTCTAAAACACACACACCATTCCCCTTATGTGTGCTGCTTTAATCTGACATCAGGAGAGGGAAGATCTGTTCAGTCATGCTTATCCAGCACGTCTCATCTATTGTTCTCCCCTCTCCACCTCCCGTGTTTCTCCCTCTCAACCCTCCCGTGTCCCTCACGTCCCAACCCCCCATCCCTCTTCCCCAGCCTGGCTATTCCCATGACGCGTGACGGCCCAAGGATGGAACAGACCAACGACGGAGGACAAAAGGTGGAGCAGAGGCACACAAAGGAAGGAAGTCGTTTTTGTGTTGACGTCTTGACCAACTCTTTCTCTAGTACCACCGTGATCTTCAAACCCATCCCCAAGAACTACCGTGTCTGATAAGAGACTCGCCAGGTTCAGATCACAAAAGGCTTGCTCATCTTTAAATCAGGTGTGGTAGTTCTGGAATCTAATGCATGACCCACAAAATGATTTGAATCCTTAATAATGATGAATACTGAATAATATATCTATATATATTTTGCCAAACACTCCAAAAAATTAGGGGAACACCATGGCATTTCCAGAATCTGTCACATGTACTGAGTGTGAACCGGCTCTCATCTGTGAAGGGAATGGAGCACCGATAGGGGATCTGCCAATTCCGGTGTTCTCTGACAAATGCCAATCAAGGTGCACAATGCTGGGCTGGGAGAACATGCTACCAGTAGTGACAAGGACACTGGCAAAATGCAAAACTAAAGAAGAATCAGCCAGGAAGGGTAAGGAGAGAGAAATTGTCTGTGGCCACCACCTGCAAAACCATTCCCTTTTTGAGGGTTGTCTAGCTGTTGCCTCTCCAGTGCACCTGTTGTCACTTTCATTTGTACCAAAACAGGTGACATTGATTAACAATTGCTTATGCTTTCTAACTGGACAGATTGATATCCCTGACGTTTAACTGACTTGGTGTTATATTGTGATGATTACGTGTTTCCTTTTTTTTTTGGAGCAGTGTATTGATATATATATTTAAGAGACCACTGCAAAGAAAAATTTCATTTGAAAAAGGGGCAGTGGTCTCTTATTTGTTTTCCAGAGCTGTATATACAGTCATGTGAAAGAATTAGGACACCCCATGAAATATTTATTCATTTTTAAGAAATGTGGACATTCTGTCCAACTTCTGTCAAACCATATCTATAGAAAAAGAGCATATGGTGTCCTGCCCGTCGAAGGAGGTATATTTGCAAAGGGGAGATCGCGAGATGTATTGAAAACCGCGGTGACAATAATTCAGACGTATTTTCTTGGTAAAATAATGTGATTTCCCCATTCGTTTAAGCATATAATATAGCGTAGTGTATTCTTAATATACAGTATACATTTCTTCATGCTGATCCGTAAGTGTGCTAATCAGTATGGATGTGTTCAACTGGTATAAAACTGGATAAAGTGTTATGAAAAAGTGAATCGGAACACATGTCTTTTGAAAAACACACCCGCACACACAGAGCCTTGGTTTGCTGTTGCCAGGCGTTGTGCCATAATCCACACAACTCAGGTAAAGCGCAACTCAGTTCGTGGAAAGTTTCTTTGGCAAATGCATTGCCTCACTTACTACTCTAAATCGTCCCAACTCTCTTCCACGCAATATAAATCTATCAAACGCAAATGACTAACTTGACACTGAAATACGTTTGGGTGTAAAGGTGAACTGTTTCACTGTCGACTTTATTGATGACAGAGTATGGCAGTAGACGGCTGTTTTTTCAGCCATCAGCAACATGGTAGGCGTTAAAGTGGGCGGGTGCAACTGACTAAAATAGTCGTCGCGTCATAATCCCCATAAAGGCAAGCGGCAAAATGTCTTAGCCAACTGGGTCTTTTTGCATTTCACCATTCATTTAATCCACGAAGAATTATAGAATCGCTTCAAATAAGGTGTGTTTCGTTTAGGCCCCCTCCAGCTAAGTATTTTGTAAACTGTGTAACTACAGATTTATTAAATTTTTTAAGCACTTTGTGATTATTTGCTAAAATGAAACGCGCTATAGAAGTTGAATTAATTATGTCTATTATTATATGTAGCCAATATTGACAGTCAACTTGTCCTATGGATATTTACACCATAATGAGGATGGCAAGGGGCTGTACGCCTACACGAAACACAGACCATATTTAAAGTGGATCTAAAAAATGAATGGCGTAAGAACCGCTTTTCCAGTTTTGTTGCAGGGTTTAAAAGGGATTATGACTCATAACATTTCTGTCGGGATTTCAGTCTACAGTCTGGCAGACACTACGGTGGATTCAATTCATTAAACAAAACGTTTTAACACATTCAGGTCAGCTGAAAGTGTTCTGATTTTGTTTGAGAAACGGCAGATCCCCGTTTCATTCAGTTTAACAAAACGTTTCGCAACTTAAGCGTCTGTTTGGACGCTTAAGTTGGAAAGAACACCACCGTCATACAAAGCTAAGACATCAGATAGAAATGCAATGCATACAAACACATTCCTCACTTACCCAGTAGAAATCAATCTTTGTAGGCCTATTTTCTAAAGAACCGGGCCTACATTTCTACCACAAAATATTGGCCTCGGCTATATATTCTTCTGCATAATTAACGCCTAACATTATGCACGCTTATTTTTTTGATAAATAGTCCTAACATAGGATACAAAAAAATATAATCGCCTGTGGAAACGTGATTACGATCTTTACCGAACTCACGTCACCGTGCAGGAAGAAATGACGTCGCTCTCGATGACTCCTGTAACGATCAGCTACTCTGGTCTAGGGGCGAGGAGAGTAGTCATCCGCGAGCCTTGTGGAGGTTTGAGGTACAGGGAAAATGCCTTTCTCCCGTCGGAGACAACAGCCCCGTGATCTCATGCATTATAGCTGGTCATTGTGCAATAGTCAACGAGGAACGCAATAGAGTTTCTAGCTTAGCACGTCCACTGAAATCAAAGACTAACTACACAACGATTCATTCTTCCTCAGTGCACGTTTACATGCATGACGACGTTGGCCAAGCAGTGATACGAATCTTTAGAGGCATATTCGAAAAGGGGAAACGATTCGCCACAATTGCAGACATGGGAGCAACAACTTGAAGACAGACAAGACAAACTGTTGCGGATATTTAAAAAACAAACAAGATTTCTTGTCATTGACCGATGTATAATGGAACTACCTTGGAACTGACGAATACGGAGTCAAATAGACAATTTCAACCACGGGTAGTTGGAGTCAAGAGGTAAGCCCCGTCAGAAAACCCGATGGCTAGGCTAGGCTACCGAGTACTGTGGCCACGAAGCTATTTTGCAAGTGGCCCATACCCCAGCCAAAATAAGCAGTTAATAGGCTAAGTAATGTTAGGAACGCGTGTGCTTTTCGGGCATCTGCCAAGTGTCACGACACGTTGTTTGATAATTGCACGGTGTATGATCATCGCTTGTAGGCTATCGTTCGGGATCCCACAGGGGAAAGGCTAATAATTAAAGTAGGCTAACAAAGTGGCTAGCCTATTTCCCTATTTGAGTCCCTCTCGTATAGGAAAACAAGAGGAAAACATAACTGACCCTAAAAAGAGACGTTGGTTGTAAACAAACTGTTTCGCAACATCTTTGGGCAGCATGTGATAAAGGAATTACAAGGTTATGTGAAACAAAATGTCTTCCATTGTTATTTCAAGTACGAACGGCACGCGTAGCATTGTGGCTAGAATGTAGCACTGGCTTTGGATTCTGACATCTGTAAGCGATGCACGATTTCAGTGGAAACATGTGTCCGTGCGTTAGCTGGAATATGGCCAATGATTTGCTTTCCATTTAGATACAATAAAAAGGAAAAAATCTTCTGATCTATCAATCTCACGAGATATCAGTAGATGCAACGTAGACTAGCACCAAATAGCTTTATCATATTGGTTGATAATAGTACCCATGCAAATGAATTACCCGATTATAATACATTTACCCCGAGTTTTAGGCCACGATGACCACCCCATTGTGTCACCAGCAGTGCTACTTGTGTATGTGTGGATCTAATGGTTTTTTCGCACACTTACACCTATAACTACAAAAATAAACTAGTAACACTAATAACATCAGTCGTATTTGTTATTACTTCTGTCACACTAGAGAAAAATACGGACAACAATTTAAAGGATCAAGTAGCAACATCCTAGGGACCATTTTTGGCCCAGGGTCGGGGTACATAGTTCCAGATGATATGGGCTCCATCTACAGCCACATGGGCCAGCTGGGTATCTGAGGTTAAAGGTGATAGTAGCAGGTGAGGATGACAGGTGGCATATCGGCTGCTTGGTGGATTTTAGTAACCAGAGGTGGTTGGGTTTAGGCGTAATGACAAATATCCAGTTTTTGCAATGCCTGGAGAAGTGAGTCACTTCTTGAGTTTCTAAAAGTACTCTGTGTGTAATTTATGTATCTGAAAGACACCCACTGTGTCCAACTCTCTCCAACAGGCAAGAGGCTTCTGTGTTTGTGCTCCATGATCTTAAGGCCATACTGGATCCCTGCACAACCACTACTTGGTCTCCTTTAACCCCTTTCTCCAACTGTTCATAGAGAGGGACGTGCCGTTGACTTGTGGCATCTCTGTGTCTCTACACCTTCATCAGGGATGTGCAGTGCCAAACCTTTGAGGGCTTCACTGTGTATCACTTTAAAACTAACATTACTTCACATTGGACTTTGATCCGGCCTGGAAGAGCTGAGACAATAAACCTGAAATTACCCAAAAGTATTATTCTTATACAAAGGGTCAAACATTCAAATGCAAATAGCATATATAGAGGTACAATTCATAGGCGCTCTTACACATTCAATTTATAATATGTAAATACTTCTTTCATATTGTCATTACCCTTTTTCCACACACTTTGAAATTGCTGCTAGTTGATATTCTTATGTATATATTCTGATAGTGTAAGAATTTCATTGCTCAGAATGACACTTATTTTGTGTATTTGATAATAAAAGACTTGAACTTTAAATTCACATTAGCAATTACAACAACATATTATTTCACTGTGTCTTGGATTTGAACCGCTGGCCTTTCAATAACTGGGGCCTACACTTGTATTAAGCCCTTTCCTGTGACTAATCAAAGACATTTGATTCAACCCGATGTTGTCCAGCTTGTCTGTCAGGGGGCAGTGAAAGGGGTCCGGTAATGGGGATCTCTTGTGCTCACCGCAGCCGCGGTAACGGCAAAGGGCTCGTGGGAGAAAACCAGACACGGTGGCAGCGGGTTCAGCAGAGCGTGCTCTTCCATCATATCCAGGTGTAAAACATGGCGGTCAACCCATTAAGGTTTTTGTAATAGCTTGCTGCTATCGGGCGCGGTGTGGGATTGAAGGCCAGTCAGGGCTGATACTGACCAGGCGTGATCTTTGAGGGGAATAATAATGTTCATATAAACGGGGACCTGTGTCTGGACCGGCGCTCCTGGTATTTGAGACGTGCCCAGATCACTGTTGTGGGAGGTAGAGGTCTCTTGGGTGGTGTACAAGTGTGTATGGACTGTTGCTACACAACATCAATTAGCAAGTCATGAAGTCACGAACCTGAGCCAAGTTTTCCACTTCCAGCCAGTAGAGCAACAGGAATCCGTCAGTGGGTTTCTTAGCACGGTTCTTTTTCAGCAGGCAAATAAAAGTAACAAACTGGCTGGAATTGTGCGGTTTGTCTCGGAAGAATTGTCTGTTTTCGGTTGCATAACCATTTAAATGTTTTTGCTACGGTCTGTATTAATGAACAAAAACCTGTGTGACTTTTACATTTGAGAAGACGATGGGGAGATTAAAGAAAGGAAACATTGACGGTTTACCGTATTGATTGTACGTGGGCACTTGAGCACACACAGCTGATGGCAAAGGGGACTTGGTATTACAGAAATCTTAGAGACAGTTTCCCCTGAGGTCTGGCTGGGTGCAAAGGACTGAGATCAAAGGTCATAGTTCAGCTTCGGAGAGTGTTTGAACCAGACTGGAGGCCAACTGTGCTGGCTTGGATATTTGCCTGTCCAGCATGGTTCCATCCACTGTGATAAGTGCCTGAACCAGCCAATCCAGGTACAAAAGGGTGTGAATCAGTCATAGGCTTAACAGCGTTATGAAGTGGGAGGAGGTCCGCATTGTGGAACGATGAGTGAAAAGGGAAATCTGTCTGTGCATGAGTCTGGCCATGGGTATCGGTGTGCTGTACTCAAAACTGGTTTCCTGTGCATCTGCTTGGGCACCGAAACACGTCTAATATCCCAAAGGGCGTTAACTGGGTAGAGACCACACTGATCCTAGATCTCTAAAATATCAAAGAGCGTTAACTGGATAGAGACAACACTGATCCTACATCTCTAATATGCCAAAGGGCCTTAACTGTGTAGAGACCACACTGATCCTAGAGCTCTAAAATATCAAAGAGCGTTAACTGGATAGAGACAACACTGATCCTACATCTCTAATATACCAACGGGCGTTAACTGTGTAGAGACAACACTGATCCTACATCTCTAATATACCAAAAGGCGTTAACTGTGTAGAGACCACACTGATCCTAGATCTCTAAAATATCAAAGAGCGTTAACTGGATAGAGACAACACTG
>JACXGK010014795.1:0-11168 GCA_016801125.1 Novumbra hubbsi
GATATTCTCTCCATGAATATATCTCGATATTCTCTCCATGATTATGTCTCGATATTCTCTCCATGAATATATCTCGATATTCTCTCCATGATTATGTCTCGATATTCTCTCCATGAATATATCTCGATATTCTCTCCATGATTATGTCTCGATATTCTCTCCATGAATATATCTCGATATTCTCTCCATGATTATGTCTAGATATTCTCTCCATGAATATATCTCGATATTCTCGCCATGAATATGGCTCAATATTCTCTCCACTCTCCATGGTTATGTCTCGATATTCTTTTCATGGTTATGTCACAATATTCTCTCCATGGTTATGTCTCGATATTCTCTTCATGGTTTTGTCTCAATATTATCTCCATGATTATATCTGGATATTCTCTCCACGGTTATGTCTCGATATTCTCTCCATGATTATGTCTCGATATTCTCTCCACTCTCCATGGTTGTCTCGATATTCTCTCCATGATTATGTCTCGATATTCTCTCCACTCTCCATGATTATATCTGGATATTCTCTCCATGGTTATGTCTCGATATTCTCTCCACTCTCCATGGTTGTCTCGATATTCTCTCCATGATTATGTCTCGATATTCTCTCCACTCTCCATGGTTGTCATGATATTCTCTCCATGATTATGTCTCGATATTCTCTCCACGGTTGTCTCGATATTCTCTCCATGATTATGTCTCGATATTCTCTCCACTCTCCATGGTTGTCTCGATATTCTCTCCATGATTATGTCTCGATATTCTCTCCACTCTCCATGGTTGTCTCGATATTCTCTCCACTCTCCATGGTTTTCTCGATATTCTCTCCACTCTCCATGGTTATGTCTTTACATTCTCTCGAAGGATATGTCTTGACATTCTCTCCAAGGATATGTCTTGCTATTCTCTCTACTCCATGGTAATTTCTCAATATTCTCTCTACTCTCCATGGTTATTTCTCGATATTCTCTCCATGGTTATGTCTCGATATTCTCTCCATGGTTATGTCTCGATATTCTCTCTACTCTCCATAGTTATGTCTCGATATTTTCTCGATGGTTGTCTCAATATTCTCTCCACTCTCCATGGTTATTTCTCGATATTTTCTCCATAGTTATTTCTCGATATTCTCTCTACTCTCCATACTCTCCACTCCGTGGTTATGTCTCCATATCTTCTCCACTCTCCATGTTTGTCTCGGTATTCCCTCCATGGTTATGTCTCAATATTCTCTACATCAGGGGTGGGCACATTTTTTGTCGTGGGGGCCACATCGGGATTTTGAAATGAAATGAAATGGGCCACATTTGTTTTGTAATTTGTTAATCATTAATGATTTGCAGGCCAGAAAAGGGCAAAAGTTAAAACATACATTACATATGTACAGTAGATCCCTTATAATGTGTAAATAGTTACAATTCTGACTGAGATTTATAAGAATGGGCTGGTGAGTTGTTTTTTAATTCCCCTCAAAACATTTTATTACATTCCGCGGGACGGATGGGACTGCCTCGCGGACCCCATTTGGCCCTCGGGCCGTAGGTTTCCCACCCCTGCTCTACATGGTTATGTCTTGATATTCTCTCCACTCTCCATGGTTGTCTCTGTATTCTCTCCATATTCTCTACATGGTTATGCCTCAATATTCACTCCACCCTCCCCATATCTTTTCTTGCTCACTTTTCTTCATTGATTGAAAGGAAATGACAAGTCAAACCCTGAAACCTATGGCTTAATCACAGTGAAACGCCAGGCTTCAGGACCAAGGAATACTGCTGGTTTTCATTCTAGCCCTCTAGATCGATTTAAACCTGGGGCATTAGATGAATGTGAAATAGAGAAGCAGCAGTACTTAGATCAGAGTTGAAAACCATTGACTTTCTGCTTTTCAATGCGTGGGTAAAGTAAATAGGGAACCAATAAAGGCAATGCATTGGGACTGACAATGAGGCTAGCAAATAAAGGCTTTTTGGACCTTGGATACCACAAACCGTCTTATACTCTTTTGTTGGATTTTATTTCTCCTGTTCAAGCTTGTGCGTGTGACTCATCACAAAGTGAATGCGGGAAATCAACTTAACATATTATATATTTCCTGTCTTAAAAGAGTATGTGAAAGTGTTATATGGAAATAAAGTGTAGGTTGAAATTAGCACGACACTACCTACATACGTACAAAGTAAGGAACTTCAGATGTTTGCAACGGTCTTGCATAGGCATTTACAGGTAGTGTCTTAGCCGGTTTCCCAAAATGTTTTTTGTCATTTAACATGAAATTGGACTGTGGGAGTTGCCAATACTTGTTAATCCAGATCAGAGACCAGGCTAGACACACTGTGTCTCCATTTCTTTCCCCACCGAGTATCATTCTGTATCCATCCAACCCTCTATTACTACGTTCCAAATGCCTGGTATTTCTGACACTACTTTTGACGGGGTCCATGGGATAAGTAGTGGCCTATTCAGGGTATGGGGCGCCATGCCACAGACTTCATGTACAATTTAAGAACTCATTGTTGCTTGGCAACAGGTTAGAAAGATATTATTTATTCCTGGGCGGGAATCCGTGAGGCATTTGATTTGATTATATTATCATTTCTGCTGCAGTGACTCATGAAAAACAAAAATCATTCTCAGGGAATACAAGAGGCCTTCTATCAAAATATGCACTCAAAACACACCCACGTGCGCCTTTACCCATGCATGTGAGCCAACACCCACACACACACACACAGATGCACAGTGATAACCGGGTTTGACTACTTTCGTAAGGTTCTGCATTCAAATGTGGTCCATGGCCAAGCTTATCTTCTGCAACAAACAACATAGAATTTCCAAAACACACTGTTACCAAATGTATACATACCTTCTCAGTTTCCTCATTCCCTTCTTTTCTGCCAGTCAGAAGCCTAATCCTCTCCCTCTGCCAATCGGATGCCTAATCCTCTACCTCTCTGACAATCGGATGCCTGATCCCTTCCCCCTCTGCCAATCGGATGGCTGATCCCTTCCCTCCCTGCCAGGCAGATGTCTCCCTCCCTCCCTGTCTGCCAATCGGATTCCTGATCCCTTCCCTCCCTGCCAGGCAGATGTCTCCCTCCCTCCCTGTCTGCCAATCGGATTCCTGATCCCTTCCCTTTCTGCCAGGCAGATCTCTCCCTCTCTGCCAATCGGATGCCTGATCTCTTCCCTCTCTGTCAGGCAGATGTCTCACTCCCTCCAGTTTAGCCAATCGGAGGCCTGATCTCTTCATTCTGCGCCAGTCAGATGTCTCCTCACCTCTCTTGAAGGCAATCAGATGCTTTATTCCTCCCATTTTGTTGCCTGTCAGAAGACGTGTTCTGTAAATGAATTGCATTAGCGGCCTGCCGTCAGTCATGTCCCCCAGCTCAGACCCTGTGTTGTGTCAACTGTTGGTGATCCATGCAGCTGTGCACCAGATTGCCACAGCATGATTTAATAACCTGGTTGGGTGACATGTAAAAAAGCTATCCAGGAGTTGTGCGATGTGGCATAGATCAGCATTGTAAGCAGGGGAATGTCCACCGACGTACTGAATTTACAGTCATTTGAAAAATGAGGACACCCCATGAAATATTGAGTTATTTTTCAAGAAATATGGACGTATAAATCTTCCTCCAAACAATATCTATAATGGTGATGTAATTGAACCAAAAACAACGAACCATGATATCATTTATATAACAAAATATTTACAAAGATGCCATTTCCTAATGAAGAAAAAGTTAGGACAACCTATGCCCTAATAGCTGGTATTTCCACCTTTGGCTAAAATGTTTTACGGGTTTCTTGCATACAGTGGGGCAAAAAAGTATTTAGTCAGCCACCAATTGTGCAAGTTCTCCCACTGAAAAAGATGAGAGAGGCTTGTAATTTTCATCATATGTACACTTGTAGGCCAAATGAGAAAAAGAAATCCAGAAAATCACATTGTAGGATTTTTTATGAATTTAATAATATAGGAAACGTATTATTTCAGCTAAAGTTGGCAATACCAACTATTAGGGTAAAGGGTGTCCTAACTTTTTCCTCAGTAAGAAATGGCATCTATATTAATCTTTTGTTAAATAAACGATAACAGGGTTCTAATTGCAGGCTTCTAATTGTATTGGTTTTGTCAATATCTATAGATATTGTTTGAAAGAAGATCAAATATTGATATGTCCATATTTCTTTAAAAAATAACAAAATATTTCATGGGGTGTCCTAATTTTTTAACATGACTGTACATCGCAACGCAAAACTGCTCCAAATCACCAGACGTAGATTAAGGTGACGCAGATTAAGGTGTTGTTATGTCATGCGACAGGTTAGTTCTTTCAATCGGTATACCCTCCCTTTGACTGAGAAGAGCAGATTGAGAGGCTTCGTGACCATCGCATAAACGGCCTGAACTCAGTAGGAAGTAACATGTTGAAGGAACAGCGTGCGCAGACGTCATCAGCAAGGAACACAGGGCACGTTTTATCGCCGGCTATACTGGAACATGGGTACCGTTGGAGAGACATGACAGGCAGCCATCACCCCACCCCGGTCCAACTGCGGGAGGCCACTTCCCAAATGCCATTCTAGTCCGTAAAAAGAGTGCTCTACTTCAGACGGGAAGCCTCGCGGTCCCTGGTCAAAAGTAGTGCGCTGTAAAGGGAATAGTGTGCCAGTTGTACCACAGCCTAGAAGCTGCGGAGTCAGGAAGAGTTTACTGAAAGTGCTGCGGCTGCACATGTCGTCGGTCCAGAGGAACAGGCCAGTCATGAGAAGATTCCGCACCGTCTAGTCAGCACAAATCCCGCTTCGGTTTTTCTTTTAATATGTAGGCTCTCACGTCGACTGCACAATAATTAATATCGTCCCCTCTGAGCAAGTGAATGCACTGCCTTTAAAACGTTTCACCTGCAAGGGACTCTGGGACCTGCATGTTGTGTGTGTGTGTGTCTGTGCGTATGTAATAAACAAAGCCCCGTAATCAGACTTTAATTGTCCTCCGAGTGTGGTTGAGTATCGTCATATTGTTTCTGTGCACAACAACTCAGACCGGCCCACACATTCTCAGCTCAATGGGGCCCACCAGACAAGCCATCCATATCAGTGTGCCGTGGCGATGAATACAAGGGAGCCGAGTACAGGGGCTTGGCGTCACTGTTTCAGCTAATTATAAAATGGATGTTATTCATTTTTGACGAGACAGAATTCCCACACAGCCGGGTCTACTTCCAATATCCATGTAAACCTTTAACACACAGAAGGCTAGGCAAACACGTGTACACCCGCGTGACAACACGCATGCAGAGGACCAGACACAAGCAAATAAACACTCATACACACACGCTACCATGGACACGTCCTTGTCTGCTTTAGAGCCACTGCCCAAAAACCTCGAAAAGGACTTCAAGATCATACTAATGCAATGGTCTAGTCTCTGGTACCCCTGATAAGACAACAAATAAACCTCAATTATGGCTAGACATGGCTGCTACAATCGTAACTAGAATGAAAATAAATTCTGACATTAGTATTAGTCTCTTTATAATGGCTGCCTGTTAAGGCTAGGGCTAATTTTATAATTTTACTGTTAGCCTACAAAATCAAGTCCGCTACATGGATTTGATTCTCCTTAGTTCTCTGAATTGGTCCAGTCTTACTACCTATATGTACGCTAAGATTACAAGATGCAGACCTCCTTATTGTACTTAGAATTTCTAAACTATGAGCTGGAGATGGAGGACACCCAGAGAGCTCCGCTAGCGTGGAGTGATCTGCCATTTAAAGTGAGAGATACAGACTCAGTCTCAACCTTTAAGTGTCTACTAGGCTCACCTCTTCAGCAAGTACTATACGATTTAATGTAGCCTGGCCCAGGGCTAAAACGGTGAATGGAAAGACATTGGATATACAGGCCCCCCATGTTGTCTTTGACTGGTGGGCTCTCAACCCAACTGGGAGGTCCACATTCCAACGCCAAATCGCTTGCAGCAGGAGTGACCCCCTGCGGGCTATGCTCCACCCTCGTTTAGGGTGTTTGGTTGGTGTCTCTTTAGGTCTGATGCTTGGCAAAATGGGTGGAGTAACTTCCTCTCTCCGGACAGGGCTACTGTGTTTCTGGACCTCCCTCTCCGCCACAAGTTATACTCTGCTATTAATATAACGTGCTGGGGGACTAGCATCAGCCTGTCTTGATCTGAGCTACTACGCCAACCTCCCAAACAGGCAGGGTATCTGTAAAAGTACTTGACACAGGACAAGATGACGACTGCAGATGTAAAAATGGCTTAAATATACCTTAAATAAATGTGATTGATTGCTTACATTAATGAAAGTACATGTATAAACACACCCAAACACAGTCATACACACAACATTATTTGTGATTCAGTCTTACAAAAGGAGACTGTAATATTGGATAGGGTTAAGTTCAAACCGCTTGGCAACAGAGGATTTGCTCACAAAATAATCTACATTCACTATTTATTTATGCACCCGTCAGGTTTCAAACACAGATGGCATTCCTTGATTTTAGACCATTTCACACAGCTGGAAACTAATCCTTCAGCAACAGGGAATGTTCATTTTATGTAAATTATAATGAAATATATTTCTTTAGGGGTTGATACATTTCAGATTAGACAACAAGTCTGACATTTTAAAGTGGAGAAAGTTTAGAAGTCTTATCAAACCTTGAATATACTAATAATTCGCATTTCCTGCTGTGCAGAAGAATTCCTGAAACAACAGGACAATCAAATTTAAATATGGCAGATTCGCTTATATATCACAGTTTTGCTGAATGAAAACGTTGAGGTCTTATAGAATGGTAGAAACTAAATATATGTCAATTAAAGTGTGGTACATCTTGGGAGAGTTTTTCACCTCAAAAAGCATACTCCAAAATTGTGGAAAGATTATGCTAGTTCAAAAAGTAATGTATGTTTCATGAAATTTAAAACCTTTTTAGGCAGACTAAAGATATTCTTTGCACGTTACATCATAATACTGTTTTGAGGCTGATATCCAACTGAGAATTCTACTTCATGGTTGGAGCTGATGCAGAATTGATCTGAAGTGCTTTTTTCAAGGTTTGGAACAACGTTTCAAACTCTAAAGAATTAATTATTAGCTAAACATTTTAACTTTGCTTTAAAATCTAATTAATCTTAAATGCAACATAACATTAACTAGCTAATGAAGAGGATAATTTGTATTATGCCTATCTATATGCCTTATTGATTAATGCATAAATATAGTTATTTGCATAAATTTAGCATGCATCTATATTTTTGTATATCAATTACATGTCCTGACATCATATATCTTGGGGATAGATTACACGCCCTTACATTCTCCATTTTGTACTGTTTACGTGGTTTAAGAGACACTTGAGAAGCTTTGTTCTGTAAGTTTACACAAATATGAACCCTAATTGGTTAACACAGGTTGAGCATTGTGCCAAATAATTTGACTTGTGAGCAGGAATGTGTCTTTCTTGGGAGAACTTCCTTCAGGCTGGTTCTTCTTTGTAAACCACCATGTGATCACATTAAAAGTAGTTTGAACAAAAGTATCTGGTTTCCTAGAGTGCTTTGAGTAAATTAGAATGGCGTTGACTTTACTGGCAAACGTAGAAAAGCGTGAGTTTTGAATAAACCGCTTTACTAGTTAATACAGAAGGTAGTCCTCCAAATATTAGCTAGGTAGCTAACATTAGCAATTCTTGCCAGACTTTGCTATAATGACAACGTTGCCATGTGTAAAAGTATATTTCATAAAAAGATGATTAGGGCAATGTTGTTTTCAAGTTGTTTTCAATTAAATACAAGACTTTCTTTGCAATGTTGTCTGATTTCTCAGCCCCTTGTGTAATTTCGACGAAACGTAAATTGGCTCTAGCCGTTTAAAGTCATTAGCCACTGTTCTACATCTTGTTGTCAATATGGCTGCAGCATCTAGAATGTTAGAGACTACAGTGGAGGAAAAAACGATTTGATCCCCTGCTGATTTTGTATGTTTGCCCACTGACAAAGAAATGATCAGTCTATAATTATAATGGTAGGTCTATTTTAACAGTGTGAGACAGAATAACAACCAAAAAATCCAGAAAACCGCATTTCAAATAACTACATTGATTTGCATTTTACGCAGCAAAATAAGTATTTGACCCCCTATCAATCAGCAAGATTTCTGTCTCCCAGGTGTCTTTTCTACAGGTAACAAGCACTTTCTTAAAGGTGCTTCTAGTCTCAGTTTGTTAACTGCGTAAGACACCTGTCCACAGAAGCAATCAATGAATCAGATTCCAAACTCTCCACCATGGCCAAGACCAAAGAGCTGTCCAAGGATGTCAGGGACAAGATTGTAGACCTACACAAGGCTGGAGTGGGCTACAACACCATCGCCAAGCAGCTTGGTGAGAAGTTCACAACAGTTGGTGTGATTATTCGCAAATGGAAGAAAACTAACTAGCTGTCAATCTCCCTCGGTCTGGGGCTCCATACAACATCTCACCTCATGGAGTTTCAATGGTCATGAGAATGGTGAGGAATCAGTACAGAACTACACGGGAGGATTAATCGTCTTCTTCTTTAAAGAGATGATAGACAGGGCCATGTACCATCAAATCTTGGATGAGAACTTCCTTCCCTCAGCCAGGCCATTGAAAGTGGGTCGTGGATGGGTCATCCAGCATGACATTGACCCAAAACACACGGCCAAGGCAACAAAGGAGTGGCTCAAGAAGAAGCAAATTAAAGTCCTGGAGTGGCCTAGATAGAAAATCTATGAAGGGAGCTGAAGGTTCGAGTTGCCAAACATCAGCCTCGTAACCTTAATGACTTAGAGAGGATCTCCAAAGAGGAGTGGGACAAAATCCCTCCTGAGTTGTGTGCCAACTACAAATAACGTCTGACCTCTGTGATTGTCAACAAGGGTTTTGCCACCAAGTACTAAGTCATGTTTTGCAAATGGGTCAAATACTTATTTCTCTGAGTAAAATACAAATCAATTTAGAACTTATTTGAAATGCTTTTCTCTGGATTTTTTCAATTTTCAAATAGACCTATCATTAAAATTAGAGACTGATCATTTCTGTGTCAGTGGGCAAATGTACATAATCAGCAGGGAATCAAATATTTTTCTATTCACTGTGTGTACAGGATGCATTCAACTGATGGGGAAAATTTGCCATTCAAATATTGCATAATATGTTATACACAATGTATCATAACACATTTGTGATTTAGAATGTTTTTAAAGAGGTCCGCAGAAGGCACCTCCTCAGAGCATAACTACAGGTTGCCTAAATAGCATTCAGGACCAGGCAACAAACTACCATGTCATTACATAAAGGCTGAGGCATTTCATCCAGTAGTCCCGCGACATCCATGACAACACCTCCCCACCTCCAATCACTTCATCCCCTCTCGGATCCCCTTCGTGCCTGAGTAGCAGCAGCGTTTCATGCCTTGTGCCCTGTTCCCTACACACCTGTTTCCCACACACCTTGTGCCCTGTTCGCCACACATCTTGTGCCCTGTTCCCCACACACCTGTTCCCCACACACCTTGTGCCCTGTTCCCCACACACCTTGTGCCCTGTTCCCCACACACCTTGTGCCCTGTTCCCCACACACCTGTTCCCCACACACCTTGTGCCCTGTTCCCCACACACCTGTTCCCCACACACCTTGAGCCCTGTTCCCCACACATCTTGTGCCCTGTTTCCCACACACCTGTTCCCCACACACCTTGTGCCCCAAAAAAAAGGGGAAACACTATTACCTGGTAAGAAAAAATAACAGGATTTTGTATTGCCTGTCCTTGCCGCAATCACCCACAACAAAACAACAATACAAATGCAAAGCTAAAAATAACTCTAATAATAATTTGGCCTTTAGACAATTTCACCCATAACATGACATTGTCTTTACTTTACATTAACACAATTTCACCCATAACATGCCATTGTCTTTACTTTACATTAACATTATTTCACCCATAACATGCCATTGTCTTTACTTTACATTAACACAATTTCACCCATAACATGCCATTGTCTTTACTTTACATTAACATTATTTCACCCATAACATGCCATTGTCTTTACTTTACATTAACACAATTTCACCCATAACATGCCATTGTCTTTACTTTACATTAACATTATTTCACCCATAACATGCCTTTGTCTTTACATTAACAAACAAACTCTGTGAACCCTTTCTAAGAGCCATACTGACATTTTCTTAAATCTCTAAATGGCCAGAACTCATGGAGTTAACATTGATAAAGCTAAACATTAGACCATAGGAGTAGGAAGAATAATTTTGAAATCATACATTATTAGCCAGACATGTCGATTTTTGCATGGAAACTGCCTCTTTATTATCCAGTGTTTGCTTTGTGTTTTCTCTTAGTGCTCCACTGTGTTTGGATGAGAAATCTGATACATGTCTGACCCCCAGTGGCCATTGCCAGCCATGGCAGGTTTGGTTGTCTCTTGTATTGCATTATCTCCGGTGTCCAGCCCAACCATAGCAAAGCGTTTTACAGGGTTTCCACACTGTTTCATGTGGTTTTCCTCTGTTACACACCTAATGAAAATGCTGGATGCTCAAAGGGCATTTAAACAAAGAAGAATGCATTACCTTTTCCAGTGCAAAATTCGACATAACTCCTGGAGTATTAGGCCCAGTAGCAACGCAGAAACAGTCATAAGGAACCAAGCACAAGACAATATGGTTCAATGACAGTTTCCCTGAGGAACAATGTGAGGAGAAGTACTGGATATACTCCCAGTCGGATCAGACCCAAGACAACATACAGTTGAGATGAAAAACCATCATATGTACTGAGGACTTGCAGGGTATCATGTAGCTGTGTGGATCGAACTCCCACACAACAGCCTTGCGTCCCCTGTGACTCACAGCAATGAGCGAGATCCTGGCGCATAGAACTACAAGAAATAATACAATCAGCTGTGTCAAGCGTCAGAGGCTGCTTATACAAGATACCTGAGTATAACTACAAGAAATAATACAATCAGCTGTGTCAAGCATCAGAGGCTGCTTATACAAGATACCTGAGTATAACTACAATAAATAATACAATCAGCTGTGTCAAGCGTCAGAGGCTGCTTATACAAGATACCTGAGTATAACT
>JACXGK010014797.1:0-11166 GCA_016801125.1 Novumbra hubbsi
CCCCCCCCCACACACACTGTCTTCCTGTCTGCCTCACTCTGTCGCTCTCTTCCTTTCTGCCTCACTCTGTCTCTCTCTTCCTGTCTGCCTCTGTCTGTCTGCCTCTCTGCCTGTGTCTAGTGGGTGAGTGACAGCCGTACTAACCTCCAGCCTCCAGTATTTACACTCCTAGTGTTTAGTTGAGGTCAGTTTATTTTTATTTATTTCATAGAGCAGAGCCATAAAACTCCCAAAGGGGTGTGTGTGTGTGTGTGCCACATTCTCCCAGTTGTTATTAAACAGAACGTATCAGCTCCTCCCATCCTAGGGGATAACACCTTGTGGTTCCCGTGGTTACCTGTCGTCTCACAGCAGCAATGGTACCCGTTTCTGCCTCTATTGGTGATTGTTGTTTTAGTCAATTACCCACATTAATAAAAGCTGCTATTCATTCCCTGCAGCCAAGGCTACACCAAGTGCTTCACTCATGAATCTGCAACTGATATATCTAGCTATATCCGCATTGATGGGGGACAGGAACATTTAAGATATTTTCTACTATTTTGTCTCCATTGATGTTATAAAACATGTTCACACAAACACACACATTCAGCGCACCACCTTAAACAGAGTAATATCATACAACCCCCAACTGCTGCTGTGATGTCGTCTGACTCCTGCTGCCCCTCTGGGGGATATTGAGCAGGGTTTTCCCAGAAGGGAAAGAAACAGACAGACAATTTCACTTAGCTGATGCTAGCTGGTTGTAGGCAAATTATATGGTAATTTTATTTCAAAATAATCTTAGTCAGTTTTATTCACTCCCATCCCAAAAAGAGCCCACACAAGGACAGACTGCAGATATATTTTTTTCCAATTTAGGGGTTTTACTTCATTTTTTACTTAACAGCTATATCGCCAAGCTATTTCAAGTTCCTAGTTTCTAATGTATTGCAGGCATCAACAACACAGGAAAAGGTACACCGTGGCCTGCGTGAACAACAAAGTGGTAAAATGCTAAATTATTTTTAATTTAATAATGTATTGTGAATTAGGTAAGAGTCATTACGTTGATGAGGCTCACCACGCTCACCATGCTTCATCTTCCAGAATAAGCTCACCATACTACAAATTTCAGAATAAGATCACCATGCTACATCTTCCAGAATATGCTCTCCATACTACATCTTCCAGAATAAGCTCACCATGCTACATCTTCCAGAACAAAATCACCATGCTACATCTTCCAGAATAAGCTCACCATACTACAAATTTCAGAATAGGCTCACCATGCTACATCTTCCAGAATATGCTCTCCATACTACATCTTCCAGAATAAGCTCACCATGCTACATCTTCCAGAACAAAATCACCATGCTACATCTTCCAGAATAAGTTCACCATACTACATCTTTCAGAATAAGCTCACCATGCTACATCTTCCAGAATATGCTCTCCATACTACATCTGCCAGAATAAGCTCACCATGCTACATCTTCCAGAATATGCTCACCATGCTACATCTTCCAGAATAAGATCACCATGCTACATCTTCCTGATTATGCTCATTATTCTACATCTTCCAGAATATGCTCACCATATTACATCTTTCAGAATAAACTCACCATGCTACATCTTCCAGAATATGCTCTCCATGTTACATCTTCCAGAATAAGGTCACTGTATTAAATGTTCCAGATGACTCAGGCAGTGAGTAACATTATGCCTGTGGCCTCGCCTGAAACAACTGCTGTGCAAAAACTGGCACTTCAAGTTTTAATACGGAAAACAGCTGTGACATCACTGACAATAACAACAAAAAGTGTACTGCTAAATGTGTAATGACACGATTTGTTGTGAAAAACAATAAACCCCAATCTGCGTCAATAATTGCGGCATGTGTTTAATTACTCAGATACAGCATAAGTTAACATCTACAGACCCTACCTGCTGGAACAACTTTAAAAAAAATGGTTTGCATTGATGTGTTTTCATTTCAGGCTCTATGGCAATAAAATGAGACATTTTGAAAGGGGTGGGGAATTTCTGTACTCACTGTGTATACCAAGAAAACGTAATTCATGTCTCCAACAAAGGTAACGCCAGCAATGCAGTTGTTGTTGCGGCAGAATTTATTTTGTCAGACACTGATCTGACCAATATCCTATACTAACTAACTAAAATGAAAAAACAAATAAGAGACTTGTACGTTTCTGCACGTATTGTATCCCAAGTCAAGTGACGACGGTATCTAAGAGCCACACAATCGTGCAGTGGACAGGAGCGACTTGTAATTCAGGACATGTATACAGACATGTCATGGGAGCATATGACTTCACGGTAGACAGCAACAGACATAGACACTCTACCTACAAGGACAGACAGAGACAGAAGGGAGAGAGGAAGACAGAGAGGACAGAAAGGAACCCTACCCGCCTCTTTTCCATCCATTCTAGAGGCCCCTCGCAAATCAACCCCCTGCTCACGAACCCAATTAGGACCGCAGGGAAGCTCTGTAAAGCCTTTTTGCACTTCGTCCTCCCCTCTTTCATTCCTCCTTTCCCCTCCTTCGGCTCTCTCTCTTCTTCACCATCTCAGCTAGCTGCTCATTACACCACAAAGGGGGCAGGTCACATATAAAGGAACCCGGTAATCAGTAACTGTTGGCCGCTCATCTTCCTGTAGACGGCTGGGTTCAGACTCCTTGATACGTTTAATAGAGTGTTGTAGTGAGACTGATGCTACCGGCGTGAGACTTGCTACAGTACAGTATCAAGCCCATCTTCCTCATCTATGGGGGCTCCTTATTCAGAGGCTGAAAAAGGCATTCCTTTTGTTCTCTAGCCACCCTATTCAGATAGATTAGGGTTATAACTGGGGTTAGGGTTAGAACTGGGAGTAGTGTTACATTTAGGGGTTAGGTTTAGGGGTTTGGCCTTAGGGTTAGAATACGTTTAGACATAAAGAATATTGAGGTCAGGGAAAGTCTTAGGATCATTAGAAAAACTGAGAAAAACAAATGTGTTTATCAGCGCTGTGTCAGATAGGGGGTGTTCATAGTGTGATTATTACAGGTTTGTGTAGGGTTTGGAGTATGTGTGGATGAGTGTGTGTGTTTAGGAGAAACATGGTATCACACACTCGCTTGAGAATCACATTTTTGTTCAGGGAGATCAAATACTGAATATATTGATTACATTTGTAAACTATAACCACACACCTGATTAATTGGTCATATGTCACCACACACCTGATTTAATTGGTGAACTATCACCACACACCTGATTTAATTGGTAAACTATCACCACACACATGATTATATTGGTCAACCATCACCAAGCTCTTCAACACAGCTGCCAGCCTATTTGATGGTAACAGATCTCACTGTTTTACAGAGGTAACAAAAGCAAAACATTTTCCATTGAGACCCCCCAAATTCACGGAAAAGTCTCTCTTCAGTGTACACGCATATCACTAGATTTTCCCTGTGACGTTAACAATCCTGTGTAGTAAGTCTTGAACATGCCATTGTACATTCAAACGCTATTAAAATGATTATGTAAAACTAAGATAAGTGTTGTTGTGTTGATATTTTTCTTTCGTAATGTAAATACGCTCTCAGTTAGATGCAACCCTGGATTTGAGAAATGTGGGAGCAACGAAGCAGGAAGAAAATGATGTGTTTCTGAATGCTACCAGAGTGGTGAAGGAAGTAAATGGACATCTGGTCGTGTGTTTCTGTGTGTTTGTGTGGAAGGATATTGTTGACAATAATCAGAATTAACATTCAACAATCTCAAAAACAAGGCAAAAACAACATGGCCCATGTTTCCAACAGCAGTCACCTTCACCAACACGCTCAATGACAATGTTTCCCATACCAGGTCTACTTCTGCATCTCAACTAACACTTGTCTTTTCCTCAATGCTGCCACACACCATGCTTCTGATTGAGCCTTTCATAGCCATGGGGGAAACAACGTGCATTAGAGCAAGTTAAAGACAGAAGCAAGAAATATCCCTGTACAAGAGAGAGACCATCAGGGAACTAAAGCCACAATGCATCGGGTCGTATCTAGTAGGACCTTATACGCCTAATCTCCAGGCCAAGCTGAAATGTCTGACATGGACATCTAACTGAAGTTAGAAGACTGACACTCCTTCACACGTCTCGAAGACCAAAGACCAAGTGGTTTCATCATATCACCCCAGGAACTACAGGAAAGGAGACTTGTATGATTTCCTAAACTTGTATTATGAAATTACACCTTCATTTCTGAAAATGTGTTATCAGCGTTTTCGTTCAAATAATTCCCTTCAGATCATAACTGTGTTAAATAATCATCCATATTTTGTTAGGATTGTTTCCTACAATATACATCCATATTCTCATGTATCTCTGTCTCATCTCTGTCTGGCTCTCTGACTTATCCCTGTTTAACCCTCTGTCTCATCTCTGTTTAACTCTCTGTCTCATCTCTGTCTGGCTCTCTGACTTATCCCTGTTTAACCCTGTCTCATCTCTGTTTAACTCTCTGTCTCATCTCTGTCTGTCTCTCGGACTCATCTCTGTTTATCCCTCTGTTTCATCTTTGCCTGTCTTTCTGACTCATCTCTGTTTAATTCTCTGTCTCAGTTCTGTCTGTCTCTTTTCTAATCTCTGTTTAACCCTCTGTCTATCTCTCTGACTCATCTCTGTTTAACGCTATGTCTCATCTCTGTTTAACCCTCAGTCTCATCTCTGTTTAAACCTCAGTCTCATCTCTGTTTAACCCCCTGTCTCATCTCTGTTTAAACCTCAGTCTCATCTCTGTTTAACCCCCTGTCTCATCTCTGTTTAAACCTCTGTCTCATCTCTGTTTAACTCTCAGTCTCATCTCTGTTTACCCCCTGTCACATCACGATCTGTCTCTCTTGCTGTGATGCATGTATGTGGAGTCGTGTGGCCCCGGTGGGTCTGAACTCAGAACGGGACTCCCCATTGGTGGAGACCTTTTCCAGCTGACATGGAGGAGGGGGAGGCAGGGTGAGTGATGCGTTGAGGGAACAAGGGAGGCCGCCTCCTGGCAAGGGCGCAAGGGATTCTGGGTAAAAGAGAAGATTGCGACACGACGACAATGGTTCATGTATATTTCAGCCGTAGTCCAATGGTGTTCCCAATGCTACCTCAGACGGCACTGCAACAGTAGTCGGCTATGAAGGTAACAATGAAGCATTTGGAATGCAGCCGCAGCCACAAGGGCCTTCTGAGGCAAGTGGCATCAAAGAAGAAAGCAGAAGGAAAAATTTGCAACGATTCTCAATATTTAAAGAGGTAAAAAGAGAGTGTGTTTAGGGATGCCAGGATAGGGGGGTGTTAAAAGCTCTTTGTGCCTGTCCTTCAGCTAACCCCCCCCTCCCCCGGCTGGCAGGACGGCAGCCTGCTGACAGAGGCCTGCAGATGGATGGCAGGGGTCCTCTCACATGGACGCCAAATGCACTCATAATAAATATCTGGTGAATCACATCAAGCGGGCCCCTCAGCTACGTGGTGTCAATAAGAGCCTGGGTCTCATACACCTGGGAAGTAGCCGGAGTGGGTTCTGGGGGTCTTGCGGTCTCAGTCGGGCCGCAGGGAAGTCACAAGACATCAGAGCCAGGTTGGGTAAATAGTCTGCTCCAGAGCTGTCTTTGGGGGACCTGTGATGCCATCTTTACTACATGTGAACAGCTACACTGACTTTGTTTTATTGCTGTAGCAATCTGTCCAACCATCTCCTCTGCTCAACGCGATGATGTATCTCAGAGTGTGACTGAAATGCCAGTATCTACATAAAATAATGCCGGAGCCTGTATATCTGTCTCTCTGCTGGCTGGACATACATCAAGGTTTCTAACAGTGAGACTGTCCTTCCTTGTGATGTCAGTGCTAATCACCAGACCTCCACACCTCACCACCACCTGTCCTGTGGCATCTGTGGCTGGACACACACACACACACCCTGCCGTATGCCACAGGGTTGACCCCACACCGGGGCGCCCAGTTGTTGTTTAACCGTTATGTCCGGTCTCCCACGGTGACGGAGAGCAACAGGAAGTGTTTTGTAATGAGTACCGAGATGCCCTTTGTTTTCTCTCACGCACAGATCAGTTGAAGCTCGGGGGGGTCGGTCCTGCTTTAGCCCGGTTCTGACACCTGGCACAGATCCGCAGCCCCTTCAGAGAAGTATTGGTTTAACCTTTATTTAAACAGGGGATTTTAAAGCTGAACTATTTTATAGTTGACCCCTGTGGAATGTGTAAGTTTAGGTTTCTCCACGGTGATCTAATACAACTGAAGTACTTTCAAATCCCAGATTGATTAAGAGGGTCAAAAGAGCCACGGTGTCAAATTATGCCAGGAGAGGTGATGCCAGAAATGAACTCTGACTGGCCACTGGCCACTGTTCCTCCCCCATCACACCCCTGTGGGAGGAAGAGGGAAATGTGTCCCCCATCACACCCCTGTGGGAGGAAGAGGGAAATGTGTCCCCCATTACACCCCCGTGGGAGGAACAGAGGAATGTGTCCCCCATTACACCCCCGTGGGAGGAACAGGGGAATGTGTCCCCATTACACCCCCATGGGAGGAACAGAGGAATGTGTCCCCATTACACCCCCGTGGGAGGAACAGAGGAATGTGTCCCCATTACACCCCCGTGGGAGGAACAGAGGAATGTGTCCCCATCACACCCCCTTGGAAAGCCCTACCTGTTTTGGAGGATACCATGTGCTTCTCAATAAAAACAACTACATGTCAACATATGTTTTTTTATATCCTCATATAACACATTTTAAATATACTCATTACGTCTTCTCAAACAATGTTATCTATTCATCCTTCTTCAAGTTAAGGGTTTTCAGAATCCACAATATAATGGACATCATTCTACCATAAAGGATGACCTCCTGAGAGGTCAAAAGGTCAAGATAGTGCCTGGCAGATTTTGAAATCCCAAGAAGGCCTTAGACCTTTAAGGGTTTTAACAAGACTTGTGATATTTGCATTGTAACTGTCAGCAGTCACCTTTCCTGGTAAAAAGGGACAATTGAAGCACAGACGACCACCAGCTACTCAGCAACAGTAGCTAACTAGTAAAGGTTTATATTCAACTTTATGTATGTTGCAGCAAACATAACATGTTTTCTTTAGTTTTACTTCAAGTTTGATTGCCTAGCTAAATTAGAGGATGTTAGCCAGGTTAGCTGATGAAATGTCAGCCTAAAAAACCCTTTGGTATTAGAATAATTATATTTTGCTAGGGCAAGCTGCTGTTGTGTCTGTTGGAGTGGTACAATCACATGTGAACAGAAAAGTGTGACTACGTTAATTTTTTTATTGTCTTGTTTTCATTTTTGTGTGAAAGTGTGAGAAGGGGCTTTCCGAATGGCGGCTGTGTAAACATAATTTGCTGACTAAAATGTATCCAAAAGGCACGCCAAACAAAGTTTCTCAGTTTTTCTTGCTTTTGGCCTCGTCCAAACCTCGTCCTTCGAGGGAAAAACTTTGTGTTCTGAGGTACATTTGTGAGGAATGGTAGGCCTCCTCACTGAGGTACATTTGTGAGGAATGGTAGGCCTCCTCACTGAGGTACATTTGTGAGGAATGGTAGGCCTCCTCACTGAGGTACATTTGTGAGGAATGGTAGGCCTCCTCACTGAGGTCTCTTTATACTTGAGAGGAAAGGAGAGGGTCATGTGGACCTGACTGGCACCCAACTGTGAAGCCCTTTTAATTAGAGTTCTGGTGTTATGCTGCCTCACACACCGACATCACACACACACACACAGAAACACACACAGCCACACACGGGAGAGGTCAGGTCATTGGCCATGAGCAGCAACATACTGTACGTGTGTGTGAGTGAGAGAGATCGAGGATGGTGGGAGGAGGACCAGCCTTGTGACATTCCTAAAGTGACCCCCGATTTTACCATCCCCGGCACCCCATTTCCCCCCCACCTCCCAGACTGATGGCACAGCTGTGTCCCCCTCCACCCCCACACCCCCTGGTGTGAGCCCCCACCCCACCCCTCAGCTGTGTCCCCCTCCACCCCCACACCCCCTGGTGTGACCCCCACCCTTCGTATTGATGCCTCCCCACCTCAGCTTGTGTGTGCATCAGTAACAGTGCACTTTTATTACAGTCAAACACAGACTCATAGGAGGGCATACAGGAACATACACACCAGTGAGCACAGACACACACACTCACACACACCTAGACATTACACCGAGGAGGGGTCAATCTGCCATGACCAGCAACACACAGTCAGTACTTTGATTAAAGAACGTTACAGGCATTCACTGGTAAGAACATTTTCTTTTTTTGATTTAGCCAACTCCTCTTCATGGACAGTAGTTGATCACCACAGATCTGGCAACCACCAGGGTAGGGTGGGAAACTACACATGGACAGATGTATACGTTGCCAGATCTATTTGTGATTTATTAATACTTTTGCAACTAGGCTTGAGATCACCACAGAGGTCTGCATGAGGGTGTTTACTAGCAACAGTTGTTATGTTGTTTCCGTAGGGACCCGAAACAATGTGCTCATTTCTTTTTCAATCAGATGTTGGCCAATTGCCATGACCAAACGTTTAATTCGTCACGGCAGTAAAGCAACTTTGCTGAAACGAGAGCTAGCTCATCTTCATCTGAGGACTCGTCTCCAAGCTGCTAATAGTAACCTCATTATACCCCCAGTTAGGGGGCGACTCATGACTGCTTTCCCCTCCAACCCTTCCTCAGACTTGTGCTTCCTGGTCAAAAAAAGTGCACTACAAAGGTATCAGGGTGGCTTTTGGGATACGACACATGACAGTGTGGTAACCAGGGGTAACCAGAGATTGGTGTGAACATGGTTTATCATGGGGGACGGGGACCTATAACCTTGTGTACACGTGACACACACAACACCTAAGACACATACATGTTGATCATCCTGAACACATAGCTACGACACATACATGTTGATCATCACACATACATAGCTACGACACATACATGTTGATCATCCTGAACACATAGCTACGACACATACATGTTGATCATCCTAAACACATAGCTACGACACATACATGTTGATCATCCCACACACATAGCTTATTACACATACATGTTGATCATCCCACACACATAGCTACAACACATACATGTTGATCATCCCACACACATAGCTACGACACATACATGTTGATCATCCCACACACATAGCTACGACACATACATGTTGATCATCCTGAACACATAGCTACAACACATACATGTTGATCATCCCACATACATAGCTACTACACATACATGTGGGGTAGATCCCATTGATTAAGGGCGGAAGTACAGCGTGGCAATAGGAGTACCCTGGCAATAGGAGTACCCTGCCAATGGGAGTACCCTGGGCTCTGGTGAAACATCAAACAGACAGACGTAAGGAGAAAGAAATGCTGCAGCACATGTTTCCTGCACCGTCAGAACCACTCCCAGCTAATAACAATTGATTTGTCTTTTACCTAACTGTCTCAAAGAGTTCCAAGTGAAGCAGGAAAAGAGGAAGACATGAGAAAAACAAATAACTCCCGGACTATCCTGGCAGCCCGAGTGGTTCATTCGTGGTGACTAGCGGGGTGGTTCATTCGTGGTGACTAGCGGGGTGGTTCATTTGTGGCGACTAGCGGGGTGGTTCATTCGTGGCGACTAGCGGGGTGGTTCATTCGTGGCGACTAGCGGGGTGGTTCATTCGTGGCGACTAGCGGGGTGGTTCATTCGTGGCGACTAGCTGGGGTGGTTCATTCGTGGCGACTAGCTGGGGTGGTTCATAGCCCCGAATAGCTTGTCACAGAGCGGCTGCTTTGCGTCTGGATGGACGAGCATCCTCAACGAGGAGCGACTCCTCCTGATGTGGGTGTGGTGACAAATGGCCACTCAGTGCTGTGTGCCGGCCTGGCTCTTTAATCTGCTGGGGGAAACTGCAGACGAGGCCTTATCGTAGCCTGTCCAAGCAGGTCGTTCATACCGGCGACTTGCGCCTTGTTCTACAGCCGAGATCCTCCACGAGCCAAAAGCTGCTGAGTCCTAAATAAACCTGCTTTAATATAGCTGGGGTTCCAAATGCCTGTCTGTTCCCTTGGCACCATATTCCCTTCATAGTCAATACAAGGAGGAAGGGGTGACATTTGGAAAGCAAGCCCTAGGCACACACTGAGTAAACGTCCAGGCTTAGCTGTCCTTTCTATGAAAAACTGCACTGGGGCAAAGTTAAATATGTCCCCACCTCGCCACTGGCTCACAAACTGGAGATCCCAAAGGGAAACACAACGAGACATGAATGAACAGCTATGATGCATCTGGGGTCTCTGGTGACAAGAGGGAAGAATAAAAGAGGAGTGAAACAGAAAAGTAAGACTTGGAGACAGAAAACAAGACAATAGTGGGATCATGACTTCAAATATTACAACAGACATTTGTTTTATATAGGTGGTCTGACTCTCTCCCTTACTCTGACTCTCCTTCACTCTGACTCTCTCCCCCTTACTTTGACTCTCCTTCTCTCTGACTCTCTCCCCCTTACTCTGACTCTCCTTTTCTCTGACTCTCTCCCTTACTCTGACTCTCCTTCTCTGACTCTCCCCCCCTTATTCTGACCCTCATTCTTTCTGACTCTCTCCCTTACTCTGACTCTCCTTCTCTCTGACTTTCTCCCCCTTGCTCTGACTCTCCTCTCTGACTCTCTCTCTGACTCTCCTTCTCTCTGACTTTCTCCCCCTTACTCTGACTCTCCTCTCTGACTCTCTCCCCCTTTCTCTGACTCTCCTTCTCTCTGACTCTCTCCCCCTTACTCTCCTTGTCTGACTTGAAGAGGCGTCCTCCCTCTCTCTCATTCCTTGTCCTTGTCTCCAGTAGCTAGTTGGAGAGTGTCAGTGCCGTCAGGTCTGAGTCAGCGCCCTCAGATACAGTCTCATTACCTCAAGGTTAGCAGTGAGCCGGGAGGTGAGGATCGATCCCTGCCTGGGACAGACAAACCAGCACCTCGAACAACGCTGAAGACGAACAACAAACAAAGACTGGCGGGCAATTTGAAATGCACAAACGCTTGTAAAGGAGCACAAACAAGGGCACACACACACACTTGTAAAGGAGCACAAACGAGGGCACGCACACACTTGTAAAG
>JACXGK010014798.1:0-11169 GCA_016801125.1 Novumbra hubbsi
GGGGATGGTGAGGACCACAGGTGAGGGGGATGGTGAGGACCACAGGTGAGAGGTATGGTGAGGACCACAGGTGAGGGGGATGGTGAGGACAACAGGTGTGGTGAGAGGTATGGTGAGGACAACAGGTGAGGGGGATGGTGAGGACCACAGGTGAGGGCAACAAGAATATACGTACACTGTTAAACAAATTTAAGGGAACCCTTGAAATCACACATCCGGTCTCGATGAAGGAAATATATTAAAGATCAAAATCATTGCTGCACATTGCATAATTTGCAAACAAAATTACATAACAACAACTGTAAATAGAAACCAAAATCTATAACCGATTTAGGGCTGGATTTAAACATACACCGAAAATCAAAGGAAACAATTGAAATCACATGCTGTTCTAACTTCATTGAATTTCATTACGGCAACTCAGAACGTGACTTAGTGGTGTGTATGGCTCCAACGTGCCTGTATGCACAATGTCTGATAAGACGGTGAATGGTTTCCTGGGGGATCTCTACCAGACCTGGATCAGGGCATCCGTGAGCTCAGTGAGTATTGAAGAAGTATGCACAGCATGCTGCACGTACAGTGGCATGGCATTTGGTTCAGCTCCAACTGGGTACAATACAACCAACAATAACATCACAGTGATCACGTTACTAGCCATCCCCCTAGGCCAAGAGCAAGGCACGCAAAACCGATCCACACCACAAAAGGAAATACAGAACTAAACAGGTGGAGACAGGTGGAGACAGGTGTGGATGGTGGATTAGCGCCCTAACGCTAGTACGACCATTAGCATATCAGATTTCTGGCCAATTACCACTGGTTTCCTGGCTGAACTGGCTATGCTAATTTATCGGAGTGAAGACCCAACCTTGATGTGCACTGCCAATGTAACTCAATGGCGCCACCCAAGAGGGCCAAAGCTCACTGGCTCCAGTGAATTCCCGCAGTAGGCTAGGTGCAGCTGTGATTTGAGCGACATCACTCAAGCTAATCAAGTCCGGCTTTCTCTCACTGCCAAGAGGCTGAATGAGCAAGGCTGAAACAGTTGCATTCCAACACTGCTTTTCTCTGCATTTTACCAACACAATAATACAAAAGGCAAGAGACCAAGTATTCTGAATCACATGATCTTTTAGCAAACCAATATTATATAATAATGTGATGCAAATAATACCATGATTACATAGAAAACAGCTCCAGCACCACTTGTTTTCACTGACACAATGGCACTGAGCCCTATTTAATCAGAACACACACTTATTCCAGTTAACCAAATGATTAGTTATTCTTAAATACTATACATCAAATTCATATAATTCAAGTGGCAAAAAAGGGTTGTGTTTTCTCATCTGAAGAGGTCTATTTCTTTACAACATCATCATAAAATAGATTTCCCTTCATAGACAATGTCAATATCTTATAGCAACCACTAAGTCCTTTGTTTTAAGTCCCAGTGCAGTACTGTCACATCATTCGGCTAAAATAAAGACGATTGTGTTACCCAAAAGGCTTTGCAAGAAACGCCACTTTCCCTCGTTGCATGAGCCAATATTCAACCGGTTAAGCTTTTGGAGAAGATGATATCAGGAAACAGATCTTCGAGAGCAACACTCTAGAGATCGGTCATTGCTGTCTTAGCCTGTGTGACAAATTGGATCTATGCCCACTTCTCAATATCTATCCTGCCATTATGTTTAAATAGTGCATTTTATTTCCCTTATGTAGTTTTCCATTTGCATTATTTCTAGTAGCGTTTTAGCTCACATATTATAACGACAATATTATTCTTTAGCTCCATGGATAACAGTATGCAACAGTATATAGTCCATATCCAGTACATTTGGGAACTATTTGTATGTTTGTGAGGTAGCATTGTATAATATTTCCCTGACATTAATGCAGTCAACTGTACTATTAGCTCTAGACTATAAAAGAGTGAAATGTTGGTTTTGTACACTAACCAGCTAAAAGCTGTTTATTTCATTCAGTTATTTACATTTTAGTCATTCAGTAGATGCTCTTTTCCAAGGTGGAGAAATTAGGGTTTAGTGCCTTGCTCAATGGCAGATTTTTCACATGTAGGGTCAATGATTGGGTGGTTATGGTTACTGATCGATCACTCGCCTCACCAGACTATCTGATGCTTGAATGCCTTCCTGTGTTTATAATGCCCTTGTTGTGTTGGGTCTCTGTGTCACTGGTGTGCAGCTCTTTGCACATTGTAACATGCAACTGGATTGCCCCATCTACAGTATCCATGAATGTTTGTTTTTTTAACATGTGCCCAACTTTTATTATTTCTTGCATGTAATTTATGTCATTTTGTAATTATGAGGATTCGAGCTACATTTCTGTTGTCTGACAGATCATGTTGCCATGTATATTGGTGTTTAGAATTGTCTACAGATTGAGTTTGAGTCGGGTACACAAGTCAGGGTTAATACTGCAATTGAATATTTCATTTGCAAAGTCAAATGTCTAACTGCTTGTAGTTTCAATACGTTTGCCGGCGTTCAGTAATGTGAATACATAGCCAGAGTTCTTCACCTAAACACTCTGCCTCCTGAATACCTGCCCTTAACACTGTGTCCCTACATTACCTATTTTACATGTGGTGCTTTTACTGAAGTTTTTGTCTGCAAAGAATATGTGTAATTATCACAGATGGGGACTGAATCGTGAACCTGAATGCTTGGCATTCAATACAATGAGCAATGTACAATTAAAAGCCTTCTGCTGTGGTTTCAAGGTTTCTTTACAATAAAATAAATTGATGTTCATGTCCTATTGCGACTCTTTGCTTATATGAGACTGACAGTGACATTTTAAAATCTATTTAAACATGAGGCCCTAATTAAGATATCCAGTATATAGCCATCCAGGTAGCACAGTGGTCTAAGGAAGGGCCACACACTAACATGTTCCCCCCTGTGGCCAAGGTGACACTAAGTGTTCTGTGTTGGAGGCACTAATCCACAATTTGATTGTAACCTAAAACGTAATAATGCACCAGAAAGCATGAGAGTAATCATCTTCTGAAGTCATTATTAAGTAATTTGACAATGCTTTATCGGACAAACTCTAACCAATTAGATCTTCTAAAACACATGTTTGCTAGTTGCAGGTACAAGACACACAAAGCCATTGTATTTACAGAAACCATGTGAATCTATATTAAGAAAAAATGTAAAGCTCAGTGTGTCCTTTTCAAATCTTGTTGAATGTGTGCACTCTTTGCCTGCGTGAGTGTCTTTCCAGCAGTCTAAAGGTAGAAACGTTTACCAAAGGAGTCATGCAGATTTGGCACTTTCAATAAAGCAAATCATAATTTAAGTAATAACTGGCCAGAAAGGCAACTTCTTAATTCCTTTACTTGTACAGCCTAGTCAAAGATGCAACTAAGTTAACACAGATAAAGCAGCAAAACTCCTAACGGCAGGTTAAAAACAGCCAGTAGTTGGTGGGGAAGTCAGCAAGTGATACGGAACGGCGGGTCTCACCGGCGGGTCTCACCGGCGGGTCTCACCGGCGGGTCTCACCGGCGGGTCTCACCGGCGGGTCTCACCGGCGGGTCTCACCGGCGGGTCTCACCGGCGGGTCTCACCGGCGGCCTGCCTACCAAACCAGAGCTGACATCACGGTGGGGCGCCACTCCGTTCATGTTGCTAGGTAACCAGCGATCAGTTTGACTAGCTACCCATCGTTCAGTGTGGCTACGAAACCTTCCACAAAACAATAGCAACACAATTGGAAACGAGACGCACATTTTGATACCTGTCATGTCTCCGTAGCGCAAGAACTTTAGGAGGAATTAGGGTGGCCATAATAATAAATGAATGCGTATATATGTGAGATAATAATAGTGTGGCTTGCCGAAGCAAGCACACTAATAACATCACACATTCTATCATAATGATTATTCTCCATTGCAGCCTAGTAACCATTTATTCTCCAAAGGAATCCATGGAAAATGCATTTGTACAGTGATGTTTAAAAGTTCAGAATCTACACTGTTGTTCTGAATGAGTTGGCCACTTTTAACAAGAGCACTATGTATAGCCTTGACGGGACTACAAATAAGCCTTAGGATGCAAAGAGAACGGCTTTGACCGCGAAGCTATGCAGCGGCTTGAATTGACCAGCACCGTTCTATATTCAACTATGTAAGAACACGGATTCATTGACTTTTTAAGTCTCACTCAGTCAAAAACAGCATGTCCACAAGTAAAAGAAAAAGTTCTCCCAGTCGCTCTCACTCTTTACAGCCTTGAAATCCACCTCACATTTCCTCCCAGTAGAGCAGGCAGAGAGGAGCGGAGGCAGAACTCGGATAACTTTCAGGCTCAATCTGGCCCATCTGTCAGTGCTATTAGAAACAGTGTCCAGCCTCAGAGCGTCTGTGTCTCGCAGCGCGTAGCGCCGCCGCATAAACACACGCCATTGGCTGGGAGCACGGCCGCAACGCCGGCTGCCGCTTTAAACACACGCTCCAAGCAGCACACACATGTGCACACATGTACGGCATACGAATGCACGCGCGCACACACACAGTCTGGCTGATCCGGCCCAGGGGGACCGTGCGTGTGTGTGTGTGTGTGTGTGTGCGTGTGTCTGTGCGGTGGTAGTGAGGGGGGCAGCGAATCGGATGACACTTACCAGACACACCGCCATATGTGGTTCTGTTTTCTCGGCCAACGCCAGGCCAGGGAGTGCCGTCTGCCCTGAGCCCCATCAGCCCAGAGACCGTGTTGGTGGCTGTGACGCCATCTGCACCACCTACAGGGACACGTTTAGTCGTTAGCCGCGGGGGGGGGGGGCACGGAGTCGGGGCTTCGGCAGCCAAACCCGGGGCCAGACCAGCCAGTACCCGGTAAGAGTCCCGTCGGTCTGCCGCGGAGCCCGGCGGGGCGTCTGTTAAGATGCCTGTGGACGGCGGCTGTGCCAAGTAATTCCATTAGTGTCTGTGTTGTTTTCCGGTGGGGGGGGGGGTTGTGTCTGTCACTTGGCTTTCCGGTGATGTGAGAAGTGTTTAGGTTGTGGCAGACAGAGAACGAGTTCACAGGAGCCAGCTACAGTCGCTGTCACAACACGAAGCTAGTTACGAAGACTGTGAAGTATCAGTTCGGCACTCTGGCGCGGCCAGGAGATAAACAAGAACGGAAAGTTAATCTGAGAGGGTTTAGAATCAGCGGTAATCCTGGTACGGATTGGTCGTTTGTTTCGTTCGGAAAAATATGGTCAGGAAGTGGCAGTCACAGACAGAAACACTTGTAAAGCCCAAACACACAAGGTTGCAGGAAAGTTCTTGCGGGACAGTTTGATCAAACGTAGAACAGGTATGTCTATTGTTACCTTCATGAGCTGCCGTGGCTATATCCACAATGTTGGTTACGTTGGGGGTCAGCTTGGCGAAGAAGGGGATCCGGACAGCATTTCTCACCCAGCGACAGATGTTACGTACCAACTCTGTATCCTAAGTAACAGACAGACACATGTCAACAACCACAATACGAAAGAGATGCCAGTTCTGGGAGCAGGTTCTGAAGAGGTTTTGTGTTCCTGGAGCAGAGGGTAGAAGGCCCGACAGTGGTTACTGAGTGGGTTCAATTAGCTTAGTAAGATGGTTAGTGGCTCTCAAACTAGTACATATTGCGCTACTGTAAAATCTGGCCTAATGTTCACATACAGTAATCAGAATGACATTAAAAACTGTCTGACTTATGAGGGTGGAATTACCAATGAGCTTTGCCCTAAGAATCCATTTCAACGTGCTTGCAATTGCCAAGCTGACTATGGTATAGGTTAGTCAGTGTCACATTTCATTTTTACAGCCCCCTCTTTTAGCCTTGTGTGAATCCCAAATGGCAGCCTATTCACTACGGCGCACCACTTCGTCTGAAGCCCACGGTCAAAACGAGTTTCCTAGACTTATTGTACAGGGAATGGACTTCCATTTGGAATCAGTGTGTGTGTGTGTTCTTAATGAGAGTGCGTTAAATGAATCAAGAGATCTGGAGCATATTATAGCACAGGCTGTCCCAGCGTCTCTCAACCTCACTGCTAGACTGCCTCCCTTCTTATCTTCCACTGTGTCGATGGGCCTTACTTCTTTCGCCTCCATTTGTTGGACAGTTCCTCTTTCTCTGTTTTCCTTCCTTTTTTTCATGTCTCTGTCTCTTAGCACACTTTTCTCTTCCTCTCCCTATTCTCTGCTATCTCTCCATCTCCGTTTTTCCTCAAGAGGAATTTAGCTTCTGTTTCGACATATCCAATAACTGTTGGTATATACAGTACCTTATAACAATGACCTATGGGGTTTGCCCTCCTGTATAAAGGTCAGAATTTGATTTAAAAAATCATTAACAAATAATAATTTATTAAAAAAATAAAATAAAGCAAAGGGCCTGAAAGAAAAACCCCTGTCCCTCTGACTGTTCCTTTCTATTTCCAGGTCATGCTGTGTGATTCAGTAGCACATCAAAAATAACGGCTTATTGAATGAGATTTGAATGGTATAATTCTCTGGGTCTGAATACATACAATATGAGTGATGGCGGGGGAGAGGGGTGGGGGATGGGTAATGGGGGTGAAAAGAATCATATTGGTGCCTAAAAATATGCCAAGTGTATTCTAAAAGGCAGACGGGAGGCTATGGGGAAGGTTACTCCATAGATGATGCAATTCACTTCCAGGATTCCGAGAAGATATTAGATTTACGCACTTGTTTCTAGCAAGCGCCATCCATAGCAATTTGCCTGGATTTATTCAAGACTTAAACAGGGTATAAACAAGGGTAGCGAAGAAGGTTCAACCAGTCCCCCCACATCTTCCCGCCTGCATGTCTGCCAATGAGAGAGGAGGAGAGAGAGGCCTAATACCTGCTCTCCCAAGAGATAGTAGACAGCGCTGCCCGCTTTCCTGGGGAGATTCATAGGCTAGATATTTCACGCGGCCAATGTATCATAAATACTCGCAGCGGTGGATGTACACGCCTTCGCGGCTCAGCATCAGCGTACAGAGGTGGGCGTAGAGCGCACGGGAAGACTCCGCCACGAACGGCCCGTAATTGCGGAGCTACGACCTCGATGAGGACGACGGAGAGTTCCGCGCGCATGCACGTCGTGTGTTGGGATGGCTGGCGGCAGAGTAGCTGGTCTGCTTAGGTGCGGATCCCCCCCCGAGAGAGATAAAGAAAACGTGGAGAGAAAAAAAAGATATAGAGAGAAAAAAAGCGTAAAGAGAGCAGATAGAATGCAGAGGGCGGAGCCAGACACCCGCTATAAGATCCCGGACCGGGCGGCCCGTTCCCCCCCCACACAGGGAGAAGAGGGACTCAACCAATCCTCCCAAAGGGTCACGGGAAATTGCATTACGGCTGCTTCAGAACATGAGGCTGGGTCATGGCCTGCAGCCAAGCACCAGTGCCCAACCAGATGCTGCTTGTAAGAGCCCTGCACTCACAGAGGGGGGGCTTGATCAGCCAGGCCTGGACCCCTGACAGACAGCTTATTACATAGCAGATGGGCGCAGGCCAGCTAGTGGGGGGGGGGGGGGGGGGGGGGGGGGGGGGGGGGGGGGGGGGGCCGGGAGGAGCAAGGGACGTTGAGGACAAAAGGGGGTGAGGAGGAAGAGGAAAATAGGAGTCCCTTCCTACTACAGTTCACCCGCGGAGACGGAGCACCTGTGTGACAAGCCCAGGGAGGGTGTCGCCCGTCGTCCTACGCTGCTGAGGGGCGACAGGCTACCGTAATGGGGCCGGGGTCCACAATGCGTGCGGGCATGATGGGGACTCCAGGAGGGGACGCGACCCCACGGGACAGCCAGCCCATCGGTGAAGGGACACACCGATGGGTCAACCGTTCCGCATTCCATCAGAATGGAATAAGTACACTCAAAAACGCCAATCCCTGACTGATGAACAGTAACGGGACAGGAGCCAGCCATGATGGAGCATCATACAAGGGGCATTGGCCATTAAAGAGAGGAGGTCTAGTATGAAATTAGACAGTTGGTGGAAAAGGTACTTGGCGGCCATTTTTGATGTAATTCTGTCTTTTTTTCTCTTTTCGGTGCTCTGTCACTGCAGGGTATGAAAGCATGCAGTGCTGGATTAGTTTCAGCACGACAGGCAGCCTCAGCGGAGGAGTATGTGAGTATGTATGCATGTGTATGCGCGTGTGTGTGTGTATAGACAAGGAGAAAGCGGAGTGTATTACCCCAGGCAGGGTTGCGAAAGGGGTGATGGCCGCTGAGACAGCCCAGCTTCCAGAGAAGAGGGTAGGTTTGCACAGTAGCATGGGCTTACACCTTCAATTTTAATTTTACAGAGCAAGGTCACGAGAGGTCAGCTCTCTCGTTAACAACCCCAGACTCTCAACGGCTGATCGGGTGTGTGTGTATGCTTGTGTGTGTGTGTTTGTTTGTGTGAAAGCAGGCAACGGGGGAGGTGTGTTTGTGTGATGGAAGGAACATGGCATGTTCAGAAGGGGCTGAATAGAGCTTGGGGAGGAGGCTTCGGTTTCCATTTGTGAAATGGAAGAGTGGATGAGAGATATTGAAGGTAAGGAAGGAACAGAGGAGGAGTGGATGAGCGGTATTGAAGGTAAAGTGGGAACAGAGGAGGAGTGGATGAATGGTATTGAAGGTAAAGAGGGAACAGAGGAGTGGATGAGCGGTATTGAAGGTAAGAATGGAACAGAGGAGGAGTGGATGAGCGGTATTAAAGATAAGGAGGGAACAGAGGAGGAGCGGAAAAGCGCTACTGAAGGTAAAGCAGGAACAGAGGAGGAGTGGATGAGCGGTATTAAAGGTAAAGAGGGAACAGAGGAGGAGTGGATAAGCGCTACTGAAGGTAAAGAAGCAACAGAGGAGGAGTGGATGAGCAGTATTAAAGGTAAGGAGGGAACAGAGGAGGAGTGGATAAGCGTTATTGAAGTTAAGAAGGGAAAAGAGGAGGAGTAGATGAGCGTTATTGAAGTTAAGGAGGGAACAGAGGAGGAGTGGATGAGCATTATTGAATTGCTATGGAAGAGAAGGAGGGAAAAATCCGTTCCCGGTGGACGCTGAGTCAAACCTGAATAGTAGCTTTGAGAACCGAACGTCTACAGCAGTGGTCTTTAAATCTTGCCCTACGAGGTCCAGAGCCTGCACCCCCCTGGTATCTCAGGTCTGAATACGACTCTAATTAGGGGGTTGCAATAAAAAAATTAAATGGAACTGGCTTCGAGGTCCAGATTTGAAGACCCCTGGTGTACAGGATCTATCCATCCGTCTGTCTCGCCATTGTCCGGCCATTGGACTAAACGGAACCACACCATCTACAACGACAGCGGTTGGTCGAATCAAAGAAGACCAACACAAACACTAAAACAAACGAACAACGTTACATAATTTCACCTGTTATAAACGAGAAAGAGAACACACGTAGAAAGGCACGCAGCCTCGTCTCTGAGCGAGAGTACAGCGGCTCTGATTCTCCAATTGAAGACAGTAGCGGTTAAGTGACTGAGTGAAATTACATATTAATACGGTATTCAAATTCCATTTCCCTCCCATTCTCGTAGTGTCAGAACCAATGTTTTTCCCCGGCGTGGGCCACCAAGCCCTCGGAGGGGATTGATGGAATGATATTGCTTCCCTCTCTTTAGTTCACGTCGAGGTTACCTGCCTAAGGGCACGCGGCTTTGATTAGCTTTTTGTCTTACAGCGGGAAATCTAACGGCGGAAGGGGATATAACTCTGGTAATTTACGGCTACTCGGAGAGAAAATAGCTGTGTCTCCTTACCCGGTTATGGACGGGAATCCGTTCTGTTTGTTTGTTTCATTTATTCTCCTTCCCACCACAGGCCAGAGGGTGGGAATCAAGTCAAGATGTCCTTTTCATTTGGCTTTCTCTTCGCCTTCAGACAAGGCCCTTAGTGCAGTCACGAACGAAAGAGTGTAGCAGCGCAACTTTGACCGTACGCGGTCCTATTTGCGTTTCTCTGCTCGGTATAGCAGAGTGCATACACACGTTTTCAGAAAAACAAATACTAGCTTACATGATTAAAACAGGCTCTACGATTGACCTTCTCGCAGTTGTTCAAATCAAGTTGTGGTGGGTGATTACAAGTTTCAATCGCTGGTTTGGCTATCTGTCTGGATTGGAATGCGTCTGATAATCTGTTTTTATCTGTGCTTTTAAAAACCCTTCCATCATCTTCCAGAGCAGCTTTACTTGGAATTGAATCACCTTAACCTTGTTGTTTTAACACTGCGACATGATTGGCGTTAGAACATCAAGAAGGTAGAGAGGGGTAAGAGCAGTGCCCTGTCTCCTCCTAATGACTTGACCACCGCTTTGCCAGAAGCAGTTAGGTGACAGGTGGTGTCACATTTGCTTAAGTCAAAAGCACAATTTACCCTTAGAGAGACAGGCTAATGTGAAAACATTTAGATAAGCCGCTCGAAAAAAAGACCACTTCAAAAGTCTTCGCTGACATGAAATAGTTACATTACACCGTGAGAGAGAATGTCTGACTGATGGACACAGTAAGGCACATTTGAATGTCCACTCTATTCCCTCACCTTATACTTTGGTGACCAATCTTCCCATCTCATACTCCACGGATGACAAGCTTCAAAACCACAAATAGCTACAGTGACACACTGAAAGTGTTTAATCAAACAATGCATTAAACTCTAACAATGCAACATCTCATGTGAGAGAATATTGTTTACGAAGCGAATTCAGAATACAGACAGAGGATTTTCCCCGTATGGATTATTAAAATCACTAAACGATTCAATTAAATGTGAAGTTAGGAAAGGGGTGTGGGCTTTCAAGAGGAGGCTGAGAATAAATCAATGCTCCGTTGGAGTGTAGTTGGACTTTGTAATAACAGAATAAACATTCCAGCTGACTTCTTCAGTGGTTTTCATTTCCTCTTTGTACCAAACCGACCATTTTACTCCTATTACTAGTGGCTAAACCTCCAATACTGAAACAGATATAGTACAACTACTTGGTCAGAAGACCACAGATCAACCATGATGCATTACATATACAATGTAATCAGGTTGTGCAGTAGTAATAGCAGTTATCAGTCACCACCATGGCGTTGTACAGTAGTAATAGCAGTTATCAGTCACCACCATGGCGTTGTACAGTAGTAATAGTAGTTATC
>JACXGK010014799.1:0-11163 GCA_016801125.1 Novumbra hubbsi
TTTGTTTAAGGTTTTTTCCGTAGTACTGTTGTACTGTTTGTTTAAGGTTTTTTCCATAGTACTATTGTACTGTTTGTTTAAGGTTTTTTCCATAGTACTATTGTACTGTTTGTTTAAGGTTTTTTCCATAGTACTATTGTACTGTTTGTTTAAGGTCCTTTCCATAGTACTATTTAACTGTTTGTTTAAGGTTTTTTCCAGAAGACTATGTAACTGTTTGTTAATGTCCTTTCTTTCCAGAGGACTTTAAAATGAAGATCCGGTGCTGAGAACTATAAGTAACAGGTCAATTTAAGTGGACTATAAAATTGTTGAAGGTCCGTCCAGAACACAATTGCACGGTTTAATGTCAGCTCCAGAGGACAATCGGATCAAGGTCAGCTCTAGAGGACTATTGGATCAAGGTCAGCTCCAGGTGACTATTAGATCAAGGTCTTCCTCCACATCCCTAACGCGTACTTTTCCTCCTTCTCTCCTCCTCGTCCATATTGCTTCCTATTCTACCTCTCCTCCTCCATTGTACTCTCTGTTCCTTCTTTCCTCCTCCTCCTCTTGTAAGTCATGTTAAATATATCCCAGCTTGGAGGTGTGTTCTCTAAGAAGTGACCAGCTGCTGCTAAGTGCGTGAGTCAGCTCAGCTCTCTGCTGTGCTCCCGGCTGTAATGCAGCTACCCTGGTCACTGTCTGAGAGGAGAAAGCCCCCTCGCAGGCAGACAATGGATCTCCCCTTGTAACCACAGCACATTGTCTCACTTGCATGGCTACCCAGAGTCCATTTCTGGATATGAACAGACTCCCCTGAATCATCTGAAACCGATGGTCTTGGCCAGAAGCAGAATCCCAGTCGGTGAAAGGAAACATAAACAATTGTGCAGCGGAACATTCTAGTGTGAGTTCTCAGGAAATGGACTTGTGTTATTATCCCGGGCATTATTTTTGTCGTTATTTTTAGCTGTCCTTATCAACGTTTGCGAAATGTATGCATGGAATTCCAGCAGCGTAGAGACAGAATTGAGAAAATCTAAAAATGCCCCCCCCCAACCTTACCTCACATCAGATCTAATAATGCTGTCTTCATTACTCACTCGAGCGATGTAATGTTCCTGCGTGACTTCCCTCTGTCTTTCATCCTGCCAGTGTGTGACCAGTGAAGGTTCTCACACACTCCACAAGTCTGGGGCCAATGCCAGTACCCACTGCGTCCACCCATCCAGTGAAAAGAGGCAGTGACACTGTGGAACACGCAACCTCAGCTAGTCTGGGCTGGACGGGCCAGTTAACCCCTGGCAGGCTGCCCCTCAGTGAACTGTGGGCATGATGTGGCATAACTGGATTACCTTGAAAGACGAGCAAAATGCAAATGCAGTGAAAGTTGTAAAAACCCACGAGACAATTCAGTGAGCAGCATTCACAATTAGCCAATGAAGAGAGGAACCGTGGTTGTCTACAAGATAGGGTGTGTGTGAGAGAAATGGGATATTAGATTCAGGAAGCGTCGCTACTTCTGCCAGAGTTCAGCACACACCAGATATCCCAGGTGAGAACCAACTTGTTACTGACAGGATCAAAAGCCTGACTGCACAAAGCCATCCCGTTTCTCTGTAAGCTGATGTGATGGCGGCTTCTGCTCTGAGACTGTACCATCTGTTAGGAATCCTTGGATTGGATGCACACAAAAACATGCAGACACACACATGCAAACACACACAACTACAAACCCATCGGAACCCCTGTAGGTATAAATATATGCCAAGGTAGCTTAAAGAGAGACTATGTAGAACTGAAGGCTGTTTACACTACAATATATTGCTTGAACGGCATGAAAGAATACTGAAGCGTCAGTCAATTTTGATGTGAAAACTTGTAAAGATCTCTGAAGCCGTTCCCTTCCAAGGTAGTGAATACCATTTTTTGAGAGAAAAACTGCAGTGTAAAGGAAAAACATTTCACAGGTACTGCTCACAGTTCAAGCAATGCCACCCTGGATGTTGGACAAGAGATCACCAAGCATAATTCCAACTGGGTGAACAAATAAATGACTTTCTATCATTACAGCCTAAAAAGATCCATAATAACTCAACAGGCTAAGGTGACTAAGTATGCGGTGCATAGTTAGTGTACTGATAACTTGTTAGTACAAAAAGCAATGCAGTAATATGATTGGTTGTAGGTTGTCTTGTGGCTGGCCCTCATTGGATGTCGGTCTGAGTATTGTATCTGCCCCCTGAGTGAGTGGGTGTATCGAGGCTTGTCATGGTCAGGTTGTCATTATTTGTCAATAAGTGGTCATACTCAAGGATGCAGACTGTACACTGTCATGATCCTTTAAAAAACTAGAACGGTGCCCCTCCTCTTAAAGAGGGACGCTACTAAGCTTTTTTGTGAGTCTGCTCTTCTGTAAAAACACCCCAGAAAGTAGGAGTAAAAGCTGTTAAAGAGCATCCTATGGAAAACAAGAGTGTGTTACTATATGGAGCAAGTTCAACTAGCACCAACAAATGTCGAAATAAACAGTATAGTGGGTCAACGAGCAGTGAACCACAAAGCTAAACCTGGCTGATGAGGAACATTGGCCCAGTGTAGGCTGCCTAGGAGGGCACCATATTTTAGCCAGCAGTGAATTCACATCACGCCAATGTAGATAGGAGGTTGCTATGGAATTGACTAATTGTGTGAAATAACCTCTTTGAGGTTGTAAAGTTGGATGCTCTGTACAGTAACCTACTTAGAACTCTCACCGGACACACTTCAATAGCACTCTTTATGGCCTTAGAAGTGAGTAACCTAGTTGCAGCTGTGTCTATAGGACTCCCGCTGGCACTATCAATCCCCTAGGTGACATCATGCATAATAACCTAGTTAAAGATCAAATTGATGAATGTTTGTTGTGCGCTTATGGAAAATACATACTAGAGTGGACTAAAAGTCTCCTTATTTAGCACCTTCTGACGTCTTTCTAAATGACCTCTAAAGTATAACATAAAGACCTTTAACACGTTAAACAAAGATACATTTTAAAGCAGTTGATTAGAAGTGTGAGTAAGTAAGTAATGCACCGTATAAATCATCTTAAGGGTTAAGATTCATTGGTTTACCATTTTTTGATTGTCTGGGCTCCAATGTGGGGCAATGGTGCAAGGTGCCCCTTCATAAGTACCAAGGTGTCCACCAGACACTGTGTTCAGGATTTACCCGTCGGCACACGCTGATGTGGGGCTGCGGATCAAAGTGGAGATATATAGTGGCCAGGCTTCGCCAGGGGTTAGGGTTGGCATGGTCAGCAGGGATCAACTAGTCTCATCAGCACGCCAGCAACTCCCTCAAGCGGGGCGGGTGCCGGCAAAAGCTAACGGAGCGCGTCAGTCAAGTGAGCATGTTCAACGTGCTGAACTGAGTGACTTCCTGGTTGAAAGTGCAGTGTGAAAAATAAAATAAATGAACTGAGTAACTTCCTGGTTGGAAGTGCAGTGTGAAAAATAAAATAAACGAGCTGAGTGACTTTCTGGTTGGAAGTGCAGTGTGAAAAATAAAATAAACGAGCTGAGTGACTTTCTGGTTGGAAGTGCAGTGTGAAAAATTAAATAAATGAACTGAGTGACTTCCTGGTTGGAAGTGCAGTGTGAAAAATAAACGAACTGAGTGACTTCCTGGTTGGAAGTGCAGTGTGAAAAAAAAAAAAAAATAACTGAGTGACTTCCTGGTTGGAAGTGCAGTGTGAAAAATAAAATAAACGAACTGAGTGACTTCCTAGTTGGAAGTGCAGTGTGAAAAATAAAATAAATGCTTGGCACGGATGCCAATGAGGAAGATATGCCACAATCTATACCTCTCCAGAGTCAGTTGGGAATATTGTGATTGTGTTTTGGTGATGAACAAGGTTAATCTATGCTTAATATAGCATACAATATATAATATAACTTACTTCTTAGCCGGCAGTGCCTCAGAGTAGTCTCAGAACAGGGTATTTGAAGACCTTATCACAATATAGTTCAGGAAGCACAGATCACACTAACTCATTGTGTGTCTATTCTTTCCTGACAAATCTTATGCTGAAGGACATTCTACTGGTCGCATAATTAAAATACATATCCGTAAGAGACCGAATCACATCAACATTATTTAAAAATACATGCATTGAGAGTTTGCTGCTATCAAAGCCCATACAACTATACTAAGTATGCTTTAGTGTTACCTTTGTGTGTCTGTTAATTAGACAAAGCAATTAATGTTAATGAATGTCCTTTTTAGCAGGGAGTATAAAACGACAAAGAAACTGTGAAATCATGAACAGAGCATGGCATTAAGCCGAGCTTACACAAACTGAAACATTATAGGGTGTGGATGTAGGATGTGGTTCAGAAATGTAGCAAGACCAGGTTTAAAATGGAGAGCTAAGATCCCCCTCCCCTTAGAAGTTGTGGCAACTTTTTCTTTCTTATTCATAATTGAAATAGTCTGTGAACATTGTTTTATTTTTTAGAAAATACTTACTTATTTTTACAAGCATTACTTTTAAAAGAACCATTAGCACACTTGTAATGAACATGATGCTGATGTGAACTGAAAATGCACACAAAACAAGAATATTGTGTTAATATTCTATAAAAAAACAGAACAATAAAATTCACATTTTATTGACATTTTAATGTCAATAAAATTGACATTTTATTGTCTGTCATGCGGAGGTCCACTAAAGAGAGGTGCGAGTTGTTTCTCATGTTGTCTGAACTATAACAACTATCCAAATGTCAAACCAGTTGGAAGCATTGTCGTGCCTTTAGTTCGACAGATTGGATAGCGTTTCAGCGAGGAAAGATCCCCTTGCAGAGCACAAACCCGAATATTTTTGCCAGTCCAAAGAAAATAAAAATGTAGGCACACATTACTGCCAGTGGTAAGCAACTAATTTACATATATTTAAATGATAAGAGCATTTGTAGAACATTACACACATTTTAATTTAATTTAACCATGTTTGACATTTTAGGGAACGTTGTGTTAAAGTATTTTAAATACGAAGTTCACGTATATAAGTTCATGTATGTGCTGATCATACTCCAAAGTCAAACTACTAACATGAACATTGCACAATTATGCAGCTAAAAGTCTTGCACGCTTCCTATTACTGAGTTAATTAGATTATTTACTTACTGTTTATTTTCTAATCTTTACTTACTGTATTATTTTGTTTACTTACTGTTTTAAAGTACCACTTACAACATAGCAAATTCCTTGTAGGAGCAACCCTGCTTGGCAATAAAGCTGATTTTGATCCCATGAAGATGTATGCTACAATAACTAGTGGACCACCACGTTCTACGAAAGAGAAACATGTGGTTCTCAGAACGTCATGTGCTAACTGGGAAGATACAAAGAGGCGATATATATCTCCGGCATGGGGGACCAGACAGTGAAGGGACCACCAAACAGGATGTCTGGAATGCAGCCGTCAACCGATTCATGCATTATACAGAAACAGACTATATTCCTCAATATCTAGTAATAATTTCACAAATCGAGGCTATACATTCAAACTCAACATAGTATATACAGGCTTGATTGAGCATTTAAGGAATATTATTAAACCTTACCTTTTATATCTTGTAAATCTTCTGATTTCGACAGCTTCTGAAACTCGAAACCAATCCTCATATGTGCTGTTTCTTCCACGAAAAAACATGTGTTGTGCATGTATTACTATTGTTTCCTCTTTGCCCTCACATTGTCGAAATATACCAGATGCATTTCCACTCTACGTTACAACGTATCAGAGTTTGAGAAAATACATCCCGATGAGCATCAGGCTATCATCGTGCTATGTCGTTTTCAGCCTATGTGGTGAGGAATCCAGATGTGAGCCTATACATGGTGTTAGGCTATGATGCCTAGGCAAAATCTTTTTTTAAGGCCGGTTCTCCGGGAAAAAGCACATATTTCGTGCCTTCAGTTCGACAGATTGGATAGCGTTTCAGCGAGGAAAGATCCCCTTGCAGAGCACAAACCCGAATATTTTAGCCAGTCCCTGGAACATAGAGACCCCGCATTCCTCAAACGCGCTGAAAGGGTTTAGGGACTTGTAGTTCGTTTGGTGGTGAATCAATTTCAGCACCAGAGCCACAGCTGCTTTATTTGAGCAAAGCCACCGCCACGGAAGGTGGTGTGTTTTCATGGAATTTGTATTGTATTTTTGTTCATCAGCTTGACTCTTGAATCGTGTAGAAAATACAGGCAGGCACATATGACGGAATGATGCATGTGCAAATCCCAATCATCAAGCTGTTCATATTTCTCGCCTGCATTACGTGTTTTATCCCGTATACTACATACAACAAGACACAATATGTGGATATGTATCCCAAAATGAATAGACTATGTGCTATATATTTGATATATATGCACTACAAAATGTTGAATGTATTTTCTTGAAACTCTGTCATGCACAGACAACAGAGATTGTTAGAGGACATAACTTGGAGAAAACTTAGTACTGACATCGCTATTTACATACAATTTACAAAACAAACTTGGTTTGACTTCCAGTTTCACTGGCCGATTAAGACAATTAACTTAACTGATAAGAATGTTTGCTAAATGTCTTATGTAATGTAAATGTTTTGACAAGATTCATGCTTTACCAACTGAACAAATATTTTCTCTTATTTTCTATTATTCTGTTATACCCTTGGTATACAGTGTCTTATAAAATGGGGAGTCCTATCAGATAATTGGCTAATAACTGTCGTCACCTTGTTCACCAATAAGGCACGAGGGATGTGGTATATGGCCAGCATACCACAGTTAAGAGCTGTTTTAGTCACAATGCCTGGAGACAGCACTTAGGAGTGCCTGAGTGTCTGAAGACAACACACATATACATATATATATTGGCACAACACTATAAATCACAGAAAGGGATGTGGACAGTCCTTTCGAGAGGTATGTGCTAAAAACGAAGAAAATGGATGGAGTTGTCAGCTCACACAAGGATCTGTAGGAGTGAGTGGCATGCATAATGACAGGCTGCATGACCTGTGGAGATGGACAGGCACATGTCAACTTGAAAGAGTTATGCATAACAGAGGGGAATATGCAATGCACAGGATAAGCCTTACATGCACATGTGCCTGACCCCAGATATGCCTTATTGCTCTAATAAACTGGTTACCAATGCAATTAGAGCAGTTAAAAGCTATGTGATGTCACATCCGTAGTCTTCATCTTCATATGCCGTGGCTTTTAGCCATCCAGTGACCAAGGTTAGACCCCCCTGTTTATAATTGCATTGGTTTTTGAACAAGTTATCTTTCTCTATGACACGAATGAACTTCCAAATGCATCTTGCATCGAACTCAGCCACTTCAATTGAGTAGTGTGCATGGTCGCCCCCTAGTGTTAAAACGTGTTGATAGAAATCTAATGGGTCAGTCGCCTTTTCATTGTAATTTAAAAGAATTAAGACCGACATTTTAAGTAATACGTATATTTTATATAGGTACATTAGATTAAACCTATATGAATTAACACATCCTTAAGGCTGATCCCCACTATTATTCTACAGATACGTGTCAGGCAAAATTTGGACATATTTTTTATGACGTCGCAAACCATGAAGGACCCACGATCGACACACAGGCGTTTGCCGTCGAAAGTATCAACAAATCTTGAGTGTGAATAAAATTCGCCATCCACTTGATATCAACTTCATCCTTATTGCTACACCGGTAAAGCATTTTCATACATTACCAGCACAATACAATATAACAGATAAAATATGTATATATTGAAACACGATTACGTGTTATGAAATTGTAAAGATGACCGGTTGGAGTGGACTGAGTGAATGAATGAAAACAGTTGCTAGCGAGTGTTTGGCAAGCTAATGTTAGCAAGTACGCCAATTATTACGATTTTTTTGTTTGTTAGTTCGACTATTATTTAGCAATTATATGTCACTGTTGTTTTGACTTTCTGGTAGAAACGTTGAACCGCTTTTCTTTCAGCAGCAACATGTTGGTTTGTGTACAATATACTTTACAAAGTTCGCTAGTTAGCTAGTTCCATAGCGTTAGTTTTAACGCAGCTAGAGAAATTAATTTGTAATCAACTAGCTTGTTAGTTAATCAGCACTACTTTGTTTGCATGTTATTATTTATGTGAATAGCGAACCAACTCATTAGTTTAGATAATTGCAGAATTAAATGCTAAAACCTTGTTTGTGTGCAAGTTTGTAACGTTGCTCTTTGATTTTTCTTTAGCAGTTGGTGTTGCTGTGCCCTTTTTTAACCTGCATCTAAGGTTTGGAAACAGCCATCATGTTTCTGTATAACCTGACCCTGCAGCGTGCCACTGGCATCACCCATGCAATTCATGGCAACTTCTCAGGTACTGTTCATTTTTGCCGTCGTTTTGTGCTCTCTCCCTGTTTGTCTGCATACCGTCACCCATATTGATGGAAAGAGGGTTTTTGGGCTGGGGCACCAAAAGGGTTCAGACTTACTGTCTTTGTGATTTTTCAAGTTGACATATGGTCAAATATGTATAGCTATCGGTGAGTGCAATATTTGGCTTAAAAAATGTTCCTAAATTGAAACAAAGCATGCCGTTTGAATTCAGTTTGACCCTATGCCTTAACAGGCACATGTAAACGATTGAAAGATGATCATTTGTCTAGAAAGCGACCATTTAGGTCCACAATCTAGGTAGTGGCACAACACTGCAGCATGCAATACAAAGGAAAATTTGCTAATCAGGCCCCTTGTTATTTAGTATGACATGCATTACTTTATTGCTTTCTAGTGTTCTTCTGCCCAGCATGTGGACATAAAGTTATACTTTTTGAAAAACTTTCCCATTAATCAATCGGCTTTCTGTACACTATTCACTGCTTCACCAGACAACTGTATTTAGAACTTGGCGTTATTGCGAAATCTATTACCAGTGTTTTGGTCATTACGTTTCTTTATTAATGTATTTTATGTAGATCATAAATGACTACAAATCCCAAGTTTAAGAAAACCTTACAAGGACAAGTGATTAAAGCAATGGTTAGCCCTGTGAATACATTAAAATCGTGGAAATACCCAACGTCTATGAATAGGTCATCTCCCAGAGGTTTTATCTGTCTGAATTCTATACTCTTCACCTTGCAGGAACCAAGATGCAGGAGATTGTTGTGTCCAGGGGGAAAATAATTGAGCTTCTGCGTCCAGATGCCAACACTGGGAAAGTGCACACCCTGCTGACGATGGAGGTGTTTGGGATCATCCGTTCCCTCATGGCCTTCAGGCTGACAGGAGGGACTAAAGGTGTGTGTGTGTTGGGTGCCTTTGTGAGCATAAACAGTGATCACACCCAATATAATTAAAGAACAAACATTTAGTACTTCAGCTAATCAGCTCAATGAGTTAACGTTAATTCTCCAGTCCTTTCTGATGGGATACTGCATTTTTAAGGCCGCCAAACACTGCTAACCTAAATAGGATAAGGATTTAATATTAGGTTTTTCTTTTCTGATGGAAAAATTGGTGGAAACTCACATGGCTGATGTTACTTCCACATCGTTTCTGGTGGAATAGCGGTGGAAACTCACATGGCTGATGTTACTTCCACATCCTTTCTGATGGAATAGCGGTGGAAACTAACATGGCTGATGTTACGTCCACATCGTTTCTGGTGGAATAGGGGTGGAATCTCACATGGCAGATGTTACTTCCACATCCTTTCTGGTGGAATAATTTGGGCAAACTCACATGGCTGATGTAAGCAGTAACTTCACAATGCCTCTGTGAATCCATGGTTCTGTTTCAAGTCTTTTAGCATTGAATGCTCATGAATAATGTTGACTGAAAAAGAAGCGACAGGGAAATATGTTGTTCTCTTATCAGAGATGTGGTTTTTGTAACCTTCTCACATGATTTTTCAGTCTTTTTGTTGCACTGCCTTGAGGAAACGGGCAAGTAAAAGTCATCCCTCCCTTTGTGATCTCTTTCACATAATTTCCTGATTCTCCGTTATTCTGTTAGCATGTAGCTATACCTCCAGTAAGGGTCTTGTGGTATTAGGCAAAACAATCCAACATTGTCAACACACAGTTAAGAGGTCCGCAGACATCAAATGCATAGACCCACAAACCATTCAGGCAGACATGGCAGCATGTAGAAAATTTAGGTATTGAGAGCTATCCAGCCTTCTGCTAGATCAATGACTATTTTTTAAAATGCCATGGCAAACCAAATGTATACATTCCAGTGTCACTTTTAACATTATGCCACCTTCTAGGTTGATATTCTCTTTGGATGTATCTGCTAAAAAATGCTCCCTTACGATGTGTGGTCACAGAAAACTAACCTCTGGCCAGTTCTGCTATAGCTCATCCAATTAGTGTATTTTCCCATATCTTCCAAACTTTAAATTCACTTTATTTTGCTGTTTGATCTAGAGGTTGAAAAAATTTAACTTATTGTCAACAGAAACGTTTAGTCTTGTATCAATTTGCGCTGCGCTAGATGACAAGGTCGAATTAATGTTATTTCTTTCGAGTTTGCAGTATATTGTTAGGTTTTTCCTGAACAGTGGATCAAAATAATTTAACTATATCTATATAATATAAATGTAGTTTTATGAATAATTATTTTACTTAATACTTACTGCATGTATGTCCTGTGTCATGTCATAAGACTTTCACTGCTCAGAACAACAATGGTTTTTGTTGTTCATCCCTAGACTACATTGTGGTAGGCAGTGACTCAGGCCGCATCGTGATCCTGGAGTACCACCCTTCCAAGAACATGTTTGAGAAGATTCACCAAGAGACCTTTGGCAAGAGTGGATGTCGTCGCATCGTCCCTGGACAGTTCCTCGCCGTTGACCCCAAGGGAAGGGCGGTCATGATCGGTAAACTCGCCCAGGGAGAGGGGAACTGAACTAATGATGGGAGAGGGGAACTGAACTAATGATGGGAGAGGGGAACTGAACTAATGATGGGAGAGGGAACTGAACTAATGATGGGAGAGGGGAACTGAACTAATGATGGGAGAGGGAACTGAACTAATGATGGGAGAGGGGAACTGAACTAATGATGGGAGAGGGGAACTGAACTAATGATGGGAGAGGGAACTGAACTAATGATGGGAGAGGGGAACTGAACTAATGATGGGAGAGGGG
>JACXGK010014800.1:0-11253 GCA_016801125.1 Novumbra hubbsi
TAGTTGATGGACAGTATATAAGCAACAGACCTAATATTATAGTTGATGGACAGTATATAAGCAACAGACCTAATATTATAGTTGATGGACAGTATATAAGCAACAGACCTAATATTATAGTTGATGGACAGTATATAAGCAACAGACCTAATATTATAGTTGATGGACAGTATATAAGCAACAGACCTAATATTATAGTAGATGAACAACATTTAGACACAGACTTAATATTATAGTAGATAAACAGTATTTAAACAACAATTAACTATTATAGTACGTAACAGTTTTGTGGGGAAATAGTAAAATTATCCCACTAAACCAAAAAAGAATTATACCACTAGTAAAATGTTTCTAGTATATGTTGATTTACTCAGTGATTAACAGTGATTCTGATTCTGAGAGTTTGTGTATGTTGGACGGTGCAGTTTGCATTTGTTCCCCTTGAGGGCGCCGGATAACTGTCTGTTTGGGCTCCATGTCGCAGGGCTCAGTGTTCAGAGTGGATGAGGAGCCTGACACACTGACTGTGTAGACACAAAAACAGTGCCATTTATTATGAATTAAGCATTTTTGTTACCCACTAATGTCGTTTAAAATTAGACATTGAAAACCTTAAAATAGGTAAACCTAATGGATTCTAAGGTATTCAGAATGTTTTTAACATTTTTAGTTGTCATTCTTGCTTAAGGCTGGTCTGTTAATTGGTGCTGCTAATCACAGATGTTTATACACTGTATACTAACAACTGTGATTGCTAATAACCAAAATAATTGTTGCTTATATTGACATAGCTCTCTTGCTAATCTGATTGGCCTGAAAATCTCGTAATACAGGGAAAGATGACTTTTTCAACCAGACAGTTAGCTGCTTCCCGTTGGATTAGCCTTTTCTCTGTTCACTTCTACAGAGATGAACTTCAAGGTGTTATTTGCTGCTGGGTCTCCGGTGCTCTAGTGAATCTAGCCGGTGCTCTAGTGAATCTAGCCGGTGCTTTAGTGAATCTAGCCTGTGCTCTAGTGAATCTAGCCTGTGCTCTAGTAAATCTAGCCGGTGCTTTAGTGAATCTTGCCGGTGCTTTAGTGAATCTAGCCTGTGCTCTAGTGAATCTAGCCTGTGCTCTAGTGAATCTAGCCGGTTCTTTAGTGAATCTAGCCGGTGCTTTAGTGAATCTAGCCTGTGCTCTAGTGAATCTAGCCGGTGCTCTAGTGAATCTAGCCGGTGCTTTAATTAATCTAGCCTGTGCTCTAGTGAATCTAGCCTGTGCTCTAGTGAATCTAGCCGGTGCTTTAGTGAATCTAGCCTGTGCTCTAGTGAATCTAGCCGGTGCTCTAGTGAATCTAGCCGGTGCTTTAGTGAATCTAGCCTGTGCTCTAGTGAATCTAGCCTGTGCTCTAGTGAATCTAGCCCAGGGGTGGGCAAATATTTTGGCTCGGGGGCCACATCAGGATTTTGAAATGAAATGGAGGGCCACATTTGTTTTTGTAATTTGTTAATCGTAATTGATTTGGAGGCCAGAAAAGGGCAAAAGTTAAAACATACATTACATATGTACAGAAGATCCCATATAAGGTGTAAATAGTTAAAATTCTGACTCAGATGTATAAGAATGGGCTGGTGAGTTGGTTTTTTAATTCCCCCCCAAAATAATTTTATTACATTCCGTGGGCCGGATGGGACAGCCTCGTGGGCCGCATTTGGCCCTCGGGCCGTAGTTTGCCCACCCCTGATCTAGCCTGTGCTCTAGTGAATCTAGCCTGTGCTTTAGTGAATCTAGCCGGTGCTTTAGTGAGTCTAGCCGGTGCTTTAGTGAGTATAGCCTGTGCTTTAGTGAGTCTAGCCGGTGCTTTAGTGAATCTAGCCAGTGCTTTAGTGAATCTAGCCGGTGCTTTAGTGAGTCTAGCCTGCGCCCTAGTGAGTCTAGCCTGTGCTCTGGTGAATCTAGCCTGCGCCCTAGTGAATCTATTGATTCTTGCAACTTGAATGCTTTGCTGGGTTTCTAAACAGTGTGTTGTACAGACAGACAGTAGTGTTGAGACTGGGTTTTTACTGTTGGCTGGGTTTTTTTTTACTGACTCCTGCCTGATCCATCAACAGAGTTAAGATTAGTCTGCATAATGAAATTAAACACGTGCCGTCGTTTCAACATCTCATATGACTCATATGAGCTGTTTATTGACACCAGCCAATACCCAGATTATCCACATTGGGAACACTGAAGGTCTACATGTCTGTATGAATTGTTAGAACCACAAAGTGGATCAGCCCGTCTTGTGGAAGGGGGTTGTCACTCCAGCTGGCGGAACACTGAAGGTCTACATGTCTGTATGAATTGTCAGAACCATAAAGTGGATCAGCCGTCTTGTGGAAGGGGGTTGTCACTCCGGCTGGCGGAACACTGAAGGTCTACATGTCTGTATGAATTGTTAGAACCACAAAGTGTATCAGCCCGTCTTGTGGAAGGGGGTTGTCACTCCAGCTGGCGGAACACTGAAGGTCTACATGTCTGTATGAATTGTCAGAACCACAAAGTGGATCAGCCGTCTTGTGGAAGGGGGTTGTCACTCCGGCTGGCGGAACACTGAAGGTCGACATGTCTGTATGAATTGTCAGAACCACAAAGTGGATCAGCCCGTCTTGTGGAAGGGGGTTGTCACTCCAGCTGGCGGAACACTGAAGGTCTACATGTCTGTATGAATTGTCAGAACCACAAAGTGGATCAGCCGTCTTGTGGAAGGGGGTTGTCACTCCGGCTGGCGGAACACTGAAGGTCAACATGTCTGTATGAATTGTCAGAACCACAAAGTGGATCAGCCCGTCTTGTGGAAGGGGGTTGTCACTCCGCCTGGCGGCTCAGTCTGCTTCTTCTCTACAGAGCAGAAGAGCTCATTCCCTCTGGACGGAAAACGCACAGTGTTGTAATTAGTAGTATTCCCAGGAAGGCCATCGCTAGCAGCAATCAACACATTAAGGACTTGAAGGATAGGGTAGGACGGGTTTAGGGGGAGGGTCTCGTCCCGTCCAATCACACGCAGGGTTATCACTTTCACCTGCTGTAGGCTGATTAGAGTGCAGAACCTTAACATCTCTCTTCCCCTATTTTCCAGAACTTTAATGTCTCCCCTCTGCTGTCTTACAGATCCTTAACACCTCCCCTCTGCTGTCTTACAGATCCTTAACACCTCCCCTCTGCTGTCTTACAGATCCTTAACACCTCCCCTCTGCTGTCTTACAGATCCTTAACGTCTCTATTCTGCTGTCTTACAGATCCTTAACGTCTCCCCTCTTTAGTCCTCCAGAACTTTAACGTCTCACCTCCCTCGTCTTCCAGACCCACAACATGTGTCTCTCCTCGCTGCTGAAGTACAGCCCCCGGACGTTGAGTCGCATCCGGAACCTGATCCAGGGAAAGCAGGCGTACGTGGTGGGAGGCGTGGCTCATGTGGATGACCTGGCCGTGGCCGAGGAGCTGGAGGTGCCCCTGCTGGGCCCGGAGCCCTCCGTGGCCCGGCTCTACAGCACCAAGTCCGGATGCAGGAGGATCTTTACCAGCGCCGGGGTCACTGTGCCCCCGGGGCAGTGCGACGTCTACAGGCTGCCGCAGGTCTCCTGTTGTTTTGTTCCTCTGTTTCTCCTCATCCTCCTCCCCCTTTCCATACTCCTCTCTCCTCCTGTCACCAGCTTCACCAGGCCCGCTTCCATACTCCTCTCTCCTCCTGTCACCAGCTTCGCCAGGCCCGCTTCCATACTCCTCTCTCCTCCTGTCACCAGCTTCACGAGGCCCGCTTCCATACTCCTCTCTCCTCCTGTCACCAGCTTCACCAGGCCCTGGCCCCATTCCATACTCCTCTCTCCTCCTGTCACCAGCTTCACGAGGCCCGCTTCCATACTCCTCTCTCCTCCTGTCACCAGCTTCACGAGGCCCTGGCTCGGCTGATGACAAGCCACATGCTGGTCAGGCGCTGGCTCTTCAAAATGGACTCGGAGATGTGTGGACGAGGCACAGCGTACTGTGACGTGTCTCATCTGAGCTGCTTCACCTGGGCTCAGCAGGAATACATCCTCAGGGGTCCTGAACTGTGGAGCAATGCCTGGGCTCAGGTGGGTCGTCTAGAATCCACTAACAGGTGGGATTAAATGCATAGAAATAGAACAAGCAGAATAAGACAACCCATTTGGGTAAATTATTTTTTTGTTTAATCCTGTCTTGTATGTAAAGTCTGTATGATTTAAATACTGCTGGAATATGACGTCACATTAAAAAGTATGTTCGTTATAACCAATGGATGTGAGGAGACCCAGCCTTAGAGAATGTGTTTATTCATCCAGTTTGGTGATACTTTAGCTCCAGACAATACAGCTAATACAGCTGTCCAACAACCACCTAAGAATGGTCTTCATTTAGAGTTAATTTATTTGAATCAGCTGTGTTTGACAGGGTTTCATGCCGCTGGGACTGGAGTTACCCACCCCTGTTCCAGGGAAAACCCATGTGTCAATATCCATTCATTTGGCTGACAGTTACCAGTCCATTCAGCCCTTCACCCCATGACATCCTAGGTCATTGTGGGGTCACGGAGAACACAGCGTCTTACCCTAACTAATAGTCCAGGTCCCTGTGGTCCAGCATCCTCCACATCCCCCTGGAGACACAAACGGCATGTAATCAATGACACACTGTCTCTACCCAATACCCACTACCATTACCATTCTGGAGGGAGGCAGGACCCATAGATCCCTGGTATTTGAGGAGTGTGGCTGCTGATTGTCGGCTTGACTGAGACATGGTGGCAAACATTCCTCCCACAAATCATGACGTGTGTGTGTCTGTGTGTGTATAGCTAAGGTATTTACCACTTGTATACTGTGAGCGTGACTCAGGAGAGACCCTTGACATGATGTAATGGATTAATCCTCATGATGTATATTGTGAACTCTTTGAGCAGTTAACACAGACAGAACACTTCTTGTGTATCTGTGTTTCCCAAATCATGTTCCACACTTTCGTTTAATCAACCAACCAATGTGATGTAATTGGTCTCATGCTTGAGGATTAGTTCATTAATGTAATCATGTGTAGCAGTTTAGGGTTTAAACAGACACGTGAAACGTCAGGGGAGGCCTGAGGAGAGGTTGGCAAGGAAAGGAGAAAAACAGAAGTCTCTGCTCTCCGGAACTGGAACAAAATAGCCCAGATCTAGTATGTGCTTTTTTCACAAGGAGGGAACATCACCGTTATCTGAAGATGTCATGGCCATACTTCTCTGTTAGGGGTGGTGATGTGTCATCAAGAAGATGTCATGGCCATCTTGTCTGTTAAGGGTGATGTATCATCAAGAAGATGTCATGGCCATCTTGTCTGGTAAGGGCGATGTGTCATCAAGAAGATGTCATGGCCATCTTGTCTGGTAAGGGCGATGTGTCATCAAGAAGATGTTATGGCCATCTTGTCTGGTAAGGGAGGTGTATCATCAAGAGGATGTCATGGCCATCTTGTCTGGTGAGGGTGGTGATGTGTCATCAAGAAGATGTCATGGCCATATTTCTCTGTTAGTGGTGGTGTGTCATCAAGATGATGTCTTGGCCATCTTGTCTGGTAAGGATGATGTATCATCAAGAAGATATCATGGCCATCTTATCTGGTGAGGGTGGTGTATCATCAAGACAATGTCTTGGCCATCTTATCTGGTAAGGGTGGTGTATCTTCAAGACGATGTCTTGGCCATCTTGTCTGGTAAGGGTGATGTATCTTCAAGACACAGAAGGTTGTGCTTTGCTGTTTAAAGTGGCTGCTATTTCTAATGGTATTTAACTGCATGACATGGCAGCTATTAGGAGGTTGTGAATGGCTTCATGCTATTAATGCTGAAATCATTGGTAATTGAGGAACCGTAGTGCGACTTTTGAATTATGTAATTGTATTTAGTCTAACTGTGACAAAAAACACACAGTTTAAGGGCCTGTGGTTTTGTTTTCTTATGCTAACAAAGTAGCCTTTGATTTCCTGTCTGGTACGGTAATTACCAGGCTTTAACTGGAGGCCTTGCTCTCTTTGTCAAATAATTACAGGCTAATCATTATGTTGTGGTGTCTCTGCTGCTAAATACTGCTCTTTTTATTATTGGTTGGGAGATACGCTGCTAAATACTGCTCTTTTTACTATTGGCTGGGAGCTACGCTGCTAAATACTGCTCATTTACTATTGGGTTGGAGCTACGCTGCTAAATACTGCTCATTTACTATTGGCTTGGAGCTACACTGCTAAATACTGCTCTTTTTACTATTGGCTGGGGTCAGGAAAGGGTTAGGGTTAGGAGAAGGTTGGGATAAGGGTCAGGAGAGGGTTAGGGTCAGGAGAAGGTTGGGGTTAGGGTCAGGAGAGGGTTAGGGTCAGGGTTAGGGTCAGGAGAAGGTTGAGGTTAGGGTCAGGAGAGGGTTAGGGTCAGGAGAGGGTTAGGGTCAGGAGAGGGTTAGGGTTAGGAGAGGGTTAGGGTCAGGAGAAGGTTGAGGTTAGGGTCAGGAGAGGGTTAGGGTTAGAGAGAGGGTCAGGGTCAGGAGAGGGGAGGGGAGGTGATTGGGACACAGACAAAAACGGATATATACTCTATATATATCTATATACTCTATATATATATATATATATATATATACTCCCTCTGACTGATATATACTCCCTCAGACTGATATATATACTCCCTCAGACTGATATACAGGTGGGAAAACAAGTATTTGACACACTGCCGATTTTGTAGGTTTTCTACTTACAAAGCATGTAGAGGTCTGTAACTCTCCACAATGGCCAAGACCAGAGAGATGTGTAAGGACATCAGGGATAAAATTGTAGACCTGCACAAGGCTGGGATGGGCTACAGGACAATAGGCAAGCAGCTTGGTGAGAAGGCAACAACTGTTGGCGCAATTATTAGAAAACGGAAGATGTTTAAGATGATGGTCAATCACCCTCGGTCGGGGGCTCCATGCAAGATCTCAGCTTGTGAGGTATCAATGATCATGAGGAAGGTGAGGGATCAGCCCAGAACTACACGGCAGGACCTGGTCAATGACCTGAAAAGAGCTGGGACCGCAGTCTTAAAGAAAACCATTAGTATCACACTATGCCGTCATGGGTTAAAATCCTGCAGCGCACGCAAGGTCCCCCTGCTCAAGCCAGCCCATGTCCAGGCCCGTCTGAAGTTTGCCAATGACCATCTGGATGATCCAGACGAGGAATGGGAGAAGGTCATGTGGTCTGATGAGACAAAAATAGAGCTTTTTGGTCTTTTGGTCTTCCTCTTTGGAGGAAGAAGAAGGATGAGTACAACCCCAAGAACAACATCACAACCCTGAAGCATGGAGGTGGAAACATCATTTTTTGGGGATGCTTTCTGCAAAAGGGACAGGACGACTGCACCGCATTAGGGGGAGGATGGATGGGGCCATGTATCGCGAGATCTTGGCCAACAACCTCCTTCCCTCAGTAAGAGCATTGAAGATGGGTCGTGGCTGGGTCTTCCAGCATGACAATGACCTGAAACACACAGCCAGGGCAACTAAGGAGTGGCTCCGTAAGAAGCATCTCAAGGTTCTGGAGTGGCCAGGCCTGAATCCAATAGAAAATCTTTGGAGGTAGCTGAAAGTCCATATTGCCCAGCGTCAGCCCCGAAACCTGAAGGATCTGGAGAAGGTCTGTATGGAGGAGTGGGCCAAAATCCCTGCTGCAGTGTGTGCAAACCTGGTCAAGAACTACAGGAAACATATGATCTCTGTAATGGCAAACAAAGGTTTCTGTACCAAATATTAAGTTCTGCTTTTTTGATGTATAAAATACTTATGTCATGCAATAAAATCTTAATTAATTACTTGAAAATCATACAATGTGATTTTCAGGAGTTTTGTTTTAGATTCCGTCTCTTACAGTTGAAGTGTACCTATGATAAAAATTACAGACCTCTACATGCTTTGTAAGTAGGAAAACCTTCAAAATCGGCAGTGTATCAAATACTTGTTCTGCCCACTGTATATATACTCCCTCAGACTGATGTATACCCCCTCAGACTGATGTATATACTCCCTCAGACTGATGTATATATACTCCCTCAGACTGATGTGTATATACTCCCTCAGACTGATGTATATACTCCCTCAGACTGATGTATACCCCCTCAGACTGATGTAAACCCCCTCAGACTGATGTAAACCCCCTCAGACTGATGTATTCCACTTCAGACCAAAGTGTACCCCTCTGACTATGTCAAACCAATTCCATTTAACCGCTACACATGTGTGTCAAAGATGTTAAAAACTTGGAGCTCTATAGACCTTTTCACCGTCTGAATGGCTCTCTACTCACATATACAAACACACGTACACTCTTTACACAAACACAGGCAGAGTTGACTGCATGCATGGATCATTAGGCACAGAGAACAGACAAATGGCATCTAATAGCATCAGCAGATGGAGTCTTTTCTCTTGTGTTGTGTGCAAACATCCAAATGGCAAGATTATTCAAGGTTACGGGTCACAATCCCCAGAAATGTCACACATCTGGGTGTGTGAGAAGCCAGGAGACTGAGGCTGTGTCCCAAGTGACAGCAGTTGTGGTCGTAAAGAGTGCATGGGCTGGGTGATGAGGGCGCTATTTGAGACTGCCTGAGACTACAGAGCCTAATTGACAGAATGCAACAGCAGCCACAGGACCAACTCGGGTTGCACTGTAGATATGAATATAGTCTGTGCCTCTGAGCTGAAACTGTAGCTTTCTGTTTCATTTCTGGCTACATTATATCATATTATTGCTGCTTTATGTTGTCACATACCAAGCAAGGCTCCTTTCATCCCCGTGTAGTGTAGTTTAAGTCCCCCTCACAGACCCCCGTCCACCCTGCTGTCCTGGGGTGCTGTGGGCAGACTCAGGGTGAGGTCGCTCTTCCATTGAAAACTAACGGCAGATCCTCATTCCCTTCCTCACATTCTTTTTCCAGCACCATTGTGTGCTTTATGGCGTGTGGCGGGGGCAATCTCCGTGACAACACGTTGTTGACCCTCTGAATGTTACAGTACACACACACACACACACGGAAACAGCGGTGGGGAGTATGATGGTGATGACTCGTACATGACAGGAATCCCAACATCAGACTTGGGTTCAAGTGCTATTCAAAACTGTCTCGTAAACTTCCTCTGTGCTTCGCTGATCTTGCCTGGTCAAACGGACCAATAGGAGAGCCGGCCCCACAAACCCCACCCACACGGACCTACAGGCAGTCTGGAGCCATGGCTTTACAAACCCTTGTCAAATAGTGTTTGAACCCGGTTGGATGGTCTCATATCAACCTCATAATCTCTGAAGGTCTGAGGTCCACTGGAACAGAACCGAATACACTCACAGTGAAGCAGCATTGCTGCAGGCTGACAGGCTGGAGGTAATAAAAGAACACTTTTGATTGATGTGCAAACGTACCAAAACCGCAACGCACTTAATACTTCCAGCATTTTAAACAGATTTGTTCTCCCATTAGCGATTTTATATCACACACATTTTTATTCTAAATATTTAATTGTACTGGGAGACCATGCAATTAAAATGACACTAAAGTTCCTACTCATTAAAATATTTTCTATAATCCTTTTTATGTGACCATGAAATCCACTTAGAAACCTTTTAATGGGTTTCCATTTGCTTGTTGCATCAGTCACTTTGACTGTATATCAATGTGAGTAGGTAAGCAGTTGTCTTCCAATCATTTTAGTTAGTCGTCTAAGCAGTTATGTAGAATCACTATGAGCAGCTGTGAATAACTACAGTCCCATGTGGGCAGGTGGGAGATTCAGAATTCATTAATTTGGAAGAAAAACAATTATGGTCCTGGGAACACACTGAAAGAGAAGCGCAGCCATTAATGGTTTCATTAAGTGGTGGATTCATGAGGGCTTCTCCTGGTTAGAGATACTAGAGCAGGTATTGAGCAGAGTCAAGAGGCTGATTGATTGATCCCCTGACACACACACATTTCTAGTGCATCAGTTAGATGTTGTTGCTTGCTCTTTGGTGTTTTAGACTTGGTACCTGTAGAAGCACTTTGAGACAACTGCTGATATAAAAACAATTCTTCTTTAACAGTCTCATATAGTCTTCTTTAGTCTCCTAAAGTCTTCTTTAGTCTCCTATAGTCTTCTTTAGTCTCTTATAGTCTTCTTTAGTCTCATATAATCTTCTTTAGTCTCCTATAGTCTTCTTTAGTCTCGTGTAGTCTTCTTTAGTCTCCTACAGTCTTCTTTAGTCTCATATAGTCTTCTTTAGTATCCTATAGTCTTATTTAGTCTTCTATAGTCTTCTTTAGTATCCTATAGTCTTCTTTAGTCTCCTATAGTCTTCTTTAGTATCATATAGTCTTCTCCAGTCTCTTATAGTCTTCTTTAGCCTCCTATAGTCTTCTTTATTCTCCTATAGTCTTCTTTAGTATCCTATAGTCTTCTTTAGTCTCCTATAGTCTTCTTTAGCCTCCTATTGTCTTCTCCAGTCTCCTATAGTCTTCTTTAGCCTCCTATAGTCTTCTTTATTCTCCTATAGTCTTCTTTAGTCTCCTATAGTCTTCTTTATTCTCCTATAGTCTTCTTTAGTCTCCTATAGTCTTCTTTAGTCTCCTATAGTCTTCTTTAGTCTCCTATAGTCTTCTTTAGTATCCTATACTCTCATCTAGTCCCCTATAGTCTTCTTTATTCTTCTATAGTCTCATATACTCTCATTTAGACTCCTATAGTCTTCTTTATTCTTCTATAGTCTCCTATACTCTCATTTAGTCTCCTATAGTCTTCTTTGGTCTTCTTTAGTCCCCCTCCCCCTCTCTCAATCTCTGGTGTCCATTCCACTGTCTTTTTCTAGTCTGATTCTGGAGGGGTCCTGAACATCAGTCATTGCAGCTTGCTGGTAGACCTGGTGAACACATTAGAAACCTGGAGAACATCATGATGAACTGTGGGTCTGCAATCAAGCTGCACTGTAGAACATTGATGAGTTTCTCCCTTTTCACAATGTTTCCTTCCTCTGTCTTCATCCACAGGAGTCTGTTCTGGTCAGGTATCTAGAGGAGGTTCCAGAATGGTTGACCCGCTACGCCCGGCCTGCTAGCCCGTCCTGCTACCCCACGTGGGCATGTTTCCTGGAAAGGTTTCTCAGACACGGTCCGTCTCTCTCACACACACCCTCACACACACCACACACACCCTCACACACACCACACACACCCTCACACA
>JACXGK010014801.1:0-11135 GCA_016801125.1 Novumbra hubbsi
GGGTCTAATTGACAATTTGTGGGTTTAGAACTTGTTACTAATTTAGTGAACGTGTCAAGTGAAATAGGATCAAAAAATTCAAGTGTCCCCATTGATACCAGGTCAGGGGAGTACTGTGCATTCTTAGGACCGGTAAATGTCTGAAAACTAGGCCTGCTGGAAGAGTCGGTTATTTGTTTTCTAATGGTGATGATCTTTTTATCAAAAAAGTGAATGAATTCATTTCTGCTGAAGTGAAGACCCACTTCATTTGTTGAACATTGCTTATTCGTTAACTTAGAGATAGTTTCAAAGAGAAATTTTGGATTGTTTTTGTTCCCCTCGATTAGGTTAAAAAAATAAGATGAACTAGCAGATGTGAGTGCTTTTCTGTATTGTACTGTACTTTCTATCCAAGCTAATCTAAATACTTCCAAGTTGGTGGAGCGCCACTTTCGCTCCAACTTTCTGGAGGCTTGTTCGTGTACCAGGGAGCAAGTTTCTTATTCCGTATTTCTTTCGTTTTCAGCGGTGCAACCCTATCTAAAGTCTTGCGCAATATTGAGTTTAAATCTTCAATTTGATCATTTACAGATTTGTTTGCACTGTTATCAATGAGCGAAACTGGAAGAATAGTCTGAAATCTATTTGTAGTCTGAGAGTTTATATTACTACTGGTAAAAGTAATTTTTTGGGGTGCAATTTGGCTTTTTAAATTAACGGTAAATGTGATAAGGCAGTGGTCTGAAATTCCAGGGTCATTTGGGAGAATTAATAGATCCACAACATTAATTTCTCGTGACAGAACTAAGTCTAAAGTATGATTGTGGCAATGCGTTGGACCTGAGACGTGTTGAACAAAACCCATTGAATCAATTACGGCTTCAAAGGCTTTTTGAAGAGGGTCATTGGACTTTTCCATATGAATGTTGAAATCACCAAAAATCCAAATATTATCTGCCATGACTACAAGGTTAAACAAGAATTCGGGAAACTCACTAAGGAAACCTGTGTAAGGCCCGGGGGGCCTGTAAATGGTAGCTATGAATAGCGAAGTATCAGCCTGGTTCACTTTCATAAGTAAAACCTCAAAAGAACCAAAATCAGCTATGTGTTTATGTGTACATTTATACTTTGTGTGATAAATATTTGCAACACCCCCCCCTTTACGGGATGCGCGGGGGATATGATCACTAGTGTAGCCAGGAGGTCCTTTGTGCGGTTGGTCAGAACCCACATCTGCTCCACCTTTCCTGACACATTGCACCCCTTTCAATTTGTATTCTGCCCCAATAGAACTACAAACGATGCCATTGCCCTGACGACACGCTCCAACCTTTCCCACCTGGAAAAAAGGAAGCAACACATACATGAAGATGCTGTTCGTGGACTACAGCTCAGCATTCAACACTATTGTGCCTGCTAACCTTGTTCCTAAGCTCAGGACCCTGGTACTCAAATTCCCTTTGAAATTGGATCCTGGGCTTTCTGACAAGCAGACCTCAGATCCTAGGAATGGGCAACCGCGCCTCCTCTGCATTGTATCTGAGCATTGGAACCCCCCAGGGCTGCATACTCAGTCCTCTCCTGTACTCCCTATTCACACATGACTGCATGGCCACACACAGCTCCAATGACATCCTTAAGTTTGCGGACAACACCACCGTCTTGGATCTCCTCTCTCAGCTGTGTTGTCTATCCTTGGTGGCAACGCCGTCATTGGTGGGGCCTTCCATCAGTGAGACACAGGCCCCCACGTCCCCCCTCAGAGACTGCTTACCGCTGGTACCTGGTATCCATCGGGTGCATCTCCAGCGCTACCGCTGCCGGTCCTTAATCACCACCCTGTCTCTGGGTTTTATGTGGTGTGGAGGCCCTCGATAGGTTTAAGTGGGGCTGCCTTTACACTCCTGTGAACATTATTCCAGACATTTGAGAGATTTGTACAGTATGTCAACATAGTGTCATTCTGTGATTATTGCTCTTGGTGGAAGTGCTGGAGCCCCAAACCCTGTGGTTATGGCACAACCTGTAATAGTCTCATGTGGAGAAAGGTTAGACTTTTTTCTGTCCCTTCTGCTCATTGCTGTGAGCTCCAAAGAGGAGAGGGGGCCACAGATAACATTTAGCTTTGGGCCCCCAAAAGGCTAGAGCCGGCATTCGAGACCTGACATTCCTTTCTAGAAAGTGAAAAAGAACTCTGGCCAGTAGTAAACACAAAGCTTTGTTTAACCCAACCTTGTGAAAATGGAAGTATATGGCATTTGACAATGCAGTGACAATGCAGTGTGTTCAACTGATACTGGAATGGGTCAACTGTTTATATGCTAAGGGTGCATTCCTATGTTTTTATGTGTTGTCATATTTACTCAGAAGGCAGTTCTGCAGGTTTCCTAGGATCTGGGATTGTTGTTTCACCTACAATAGAAGCCTGCTAGTTGTGGAAACCAATGTCATCATGTGACACCAGGAAGTGATAAACTAACATTGAGGTAGCTCACTGATTCTGTGTAACTTTAGAAACCTTGTACTGCTCGGTACCCCAAGTTCCATCCAATCTGAGGACGTGACTGAACAACATTTTGAGGGCATTCATCAGAAAGACAAAACAGAGAGAGCAGCCAAGCAAAGTGGGGTTGTCAAATTATCTTGTGTTTCTCTTTGCAAGGGTTAAGAGGCACTTAAATTACAGTTGTGAACCTTCCCGCTGGCTGTCTCCTCCTCTCCTCCACCTAGTATCACTCCCTCCCCTTCCTCTGTTTCTCTCCCCCCCTCTCGCTCCCTCTCTCCCTCTCTCTCTCTCTCTCCCTCCCTCACTAGCCTCTATGGCCTGATGATTTTGTAAAACCCTTGAGGCCCCTGTTCTGCCAAGGTGACACCGTCACTATGACTCCTCCCTTGTCTCCCCTGGGATATAAAGTGTTCTTGGTTTTCCTGGCAACCTCCTTTGCTATATCTCAGCCACAAACAAAGAGCGAGAGAGGGAGGTGGTCATGCACAACAGTCTGACTAAGAAGAACGCAGAACACAGAAAGACCAAGTTCCAAATTCAGAACAGACTCTTTAACCGGATTAGAATCTCTGCTCGACTGAATCCTTTGTTCAATCCTTTGGACCTCTGCAAGATCCAGGACCAATTTGTTCAGTGACCTCCCTGTTCCTCCAGTTGAAAGATCCAGGGAGCCGTAATGTCGATGGGCATGGAGATCGTGGGCATCGCCCTGGGATTCATAGGATTCGTCCTCGGTATCGTGGTCTGTGCGTTGCCCATGTGGAAGGTGTCTGCCTTTATTGGGGCCAACATCGTCACCGCTCAGGTCATCTGGGAGGGATTGTGGATGACCTGTGTGACCCAGAGTACGGGCCAGATGCAGTGCAAGATCTATGACTCCATGCTGGCCCTGCCCCAGGACCTCCAGGCTGCCAGAGCCATGACCATCATTGCCATCATCCTTGGGATTCTGGCGGTGATGATCTCCATTGTCGGAGCCAAGTGCACCAACTGTATCGAAGATGAACCCTCCAAAGCCAAAGTCATGATCATCTCCGGGATCTTCTTCATCCTCGCCGGCATCCTCGTCCTCATCCCCGTCTGCTGGTCGGCCAACACCATCATCCGAGACTTCTACAACCCCATGTTGATCGAGGCCCAGAGGAGAGAGCTAGGGGCCTCGCTCTACATCGGCTGGGGGGCTGCCGCCATGCTCCTGATAGGGGGGTGCATGCTGTGCTGTACCTGCCCCCCCAAGGAGGAAAAGAGGTACCCAGCCCGCATGGGCTACTCCGCCCCTCGCAGCGTGGGTGGGAATACAGCAGGATACGACAAGAAGGACTATGTCTGAGAAGGACTTCTTCACTTGCATAGGAAATAAACGCATGGGAAATAAAATACGGCAGTGATAGAGGAACGGAACCTCTATACTGAACATTAGTTCTAGTCTGGACATGAAGGAACAGTTTTTCAATCATGGTTTGGTAGGTTGCCTTCGAAATGTAATCTATTAAAATGTATTCTACATACTTGCCCAAAATTGCAATAAGTAACTTACAAAGGAAGAAGTGTGTATTTACTGCTTGGCTGTTTCTCTACTTGATATTTGTGTGTAGTTTCATTGTTCAGGTTTATATTGTACAAGCTTTGTGAAGGAGTGTGGTCAAGATTGTCATGCCCAGAAACTCTACAATTTCAAAAGGGTTAAGGTGACTATTTGTTTTTTTACAGTTTAAATAATTGTTAGCTATACATATAAAACTTGAGAAGATTAACCAAAGCCCTTTTGTGACCGTAGTCCATACTGCAAATGATTAATTGAAATTGCTTTCAGGTGCCTATAGTTTTTGTTAAAGAGTACTTGGGCTCATATTTGTCATAGAATAAATCCACCTTCTGGGAGGTGGAATTTTGTTACATTGTAACAAATTGCCTCAGGTCACAATAACATTGATACCTTTCTATTTGCGTTTTCACTCTTCTTAGGTATATGTGTGCATCTATGTGGGTTTATGTGCATATGTGTGTGAGATTGCATGTTTGTGTGGTAGCATGCTTTGGTTTCATTCCAAGATTTTTTTTTTTTTTTTAATCTAGGTTATACTAAATGTGCTTTGTTTCAGTTTTTGCTTTGTAAATATTATTATACTGTAGATGTAGTCTCAATAGTAAAGGAATACTACTATTCCAGTTGTAAATTTCTTCACCACATACTGAGCAAGGAGAAACCGGACCAACATTCTACCAATTGTTTTCATAGATGAAACATTGTACCTCAATACATTTCTCTTTTAAAAAGTAAAATATTTCTGGACTTTACGCTAAGAGGGAACAATTATATGCAATGGATTATCATATTAGTCTGAGAAAACAGCTAACTTTGAAAGTTAGTTGGAGCAGCTGGATGTTGGATCTGACGCTGTGTGTGTGTGTGTGTCTATATTTTATTGTGCACATGGGTGTGTACGTATGTGCCTGTGTGTGTGTTTGTCATGTGTGTGTGCACATACAAAGTGTCTTGATTTTCAGCTGCAAGCCAGGTTTCAGGTTCAGTTACAAATTCCCAGAAATCCACAATGGGCAAGTTCAGTTGTTTGGTTTCATTTGAAATGAGGACATTTTGAGTTGCATATATTATTGGACTTGATAATATTTACCCACTGTTAAAGAATGTATCCTAGAAAAACCTGCTTTTCCCTAGCACTTTATTGTTGTACCTCATCAAATACAAAAATATTGGCTTTACTCAAAGGTTTATTATGTAAATACAAACTGTATATTCTTGACACATGATTATACCTATGTTCAGTCATTCTGTTATAATGACTGAACATAGTTGATTGAACACACTCTCTTTAAATTTCAGTGTGGATTCATAATCTCAGCTGTTCAGGTTTTGAAAGAAACTGGGAACAACATTATTCTGTTGATCGCTGTTTAAAATAGAACATATTGAAAAAGTGCCTAGTTTTAATTCTGTACACATTGATTGACTATAGGTTTATATAGCAAATTGTGTTGGCAAATATGTTTAGAAAAAATAATGTGAATTAAATGAATTGTTTTAAGGACTGTTCTTCATTTCAGCTGTGCTTTATTCACTCTTAATAAATGTGAAAACATGCTTGCCTTGTAGCTGTTTTCTTTTCTCGTTTTGATAAATACCTGTTTATGTGACCCAGTGGTTTCCCATTTCTCCACCGTTTCTCCACCATTTCTCCACCGTTTCTCCAAAGTTTCTCCACTGTTTCTCCACCGTTTATGTGACCCAGTGGCTTCCCATTTCTCCACCGTTTCTCCATCGTTTATGTGACCCAGTGGTTTCCCATTTCTCCACCATTTCTCCACCGTTTCTCCACCGTTTCTCCACCGTTTCTCCACCGTTTCTCCACCGTGTCTCCACCGTGTCTCCACCGTTTCTCCACCGTTTATGTGACCCAGTGGTATCCCATTTTTCAAACCTTTCATGCCAGCCACACCATGGAAAAGATGAACTAAACACCTTGCAATGTTTATCAATGTGAGTCCAATAAGTCACGGAGTTTAAATGTAGGTTAGTGTGTGTTAGTGTTCTCTCAGTCTCCCTATCTCTCACTATTTCATTCTGTAATAACCCAATGTTTTAGGGGTTATCTGGCACTCTGACGACTACAGAAATGTTAGTCAGATGGTACAAGAATGTTACCAAAACACATGTCCGTTCTTTAAAGCAAATCTAAATGAGAATGTATCTGGAATGCTCTGTGGTTGTTGTTAGAACACTATTAACTCACAGTCTACAGGTGACATGAACTTGAGTAAAGTATTACTCTTAATGTAAATGGTTGTTGTTTTCACCTCAATAGTTTCTGTCCCAGCAGGAATTACGTAGGTCAAGGTATCCTGAAATCCATGATTTCTATTATTGTTGAACAACTCTTCCAAAAGCCTTTACAAACCTCCAGATAAACCTATTTAGGTATGTTTGGGGGCTTGTGAAAAAGAAATCCGCTAAGATGTTCAGCATATTTACTTTACTTTGGTTTAAACACATTTTGGAATGTCATTGATGGTCAGGCCTTCCATCCATAGCTTTGTAATGGTCAGGCCTTCCATCCATAGATTTGTGATGGTCAGGCCTTCCATCCATAGCTTTGTGATGGTCAGGCCTTCCATCCATAGCTTTGTGATGGTCAGGCCTTCATCCATAGCTTTGTGATGGTCAGGCCTTCCATCCATAGCTTTGTGATAATCAGGCCTTCCATCCATAGCTTTGTGATGGTCAGGCCTTCCAACATAGCTTTGTGATGGTCAGGCCTTCCATCCATAGCTTTGTGATGGTCAGGCCTTCCATCCATAGCTTTGTGAGTTTCAAAGAGGTTTGCATGTTTTTAGTCCCATCCCTCAGTTTTTACAGACAAAGGGGCAGTGAGGTTATTTTGTTGTTGTTGTTTGAGTTGGGTTTGGGGAGAACACTGCTGATTCCTGTTTTTTGTTTATACTTCCTAAGTGTCCAGAAGAACATTTGGGATGTCATGGATAGTCAGTCTTTTCATCCATAGCTCTGTGTGTTTCAAAGAGGTTACAACACTACATGTGTTGAGTAAAGGAAGCCAAACATAACAGTCACTAATTAAGCTGTATGATGCACCATTTCAACTTCATACCACACATTTAATAAGGATGAAACAAAATGATACCTCCTGGTTTTCCAAGTATAATGTCTTAATGATCTTTACAGTTCTGCCCCCACCAAACATTTTTTGAAAATTATCCAGATAACATACAGCATACATTTGACGTGTTGAAATTACTTATCAACGTCATCAAGGAGCCAATAAAGGCCCATCTAATTTATTTAAAATTTGATATTTGAAATTGCAAATGAGGACAAGTGACCTCTCAGAAAGCCAAAATAAAATGTAATCATTCATAAAATAATTTTTGGGAATTCTTGAATAACATTTCTCTAAAAATAATTATAATTGTAATAATTATAGACCCTAAACTTAAAACAATATTATATTGATGTTTTTATGACCTTCTAATCTTTGTGGTTGTTTAATAAATATGTATTGGACCTTTGACACTAATCGTGCTGTTTTGCTGGTACAGTAAATATACTTCTATCTGTAGCTAGTGAACCCCTGCTCTCCAAATGGATGATGGGTGTATAAGGTGATAAGTCTTAATCTAGTGTTATCTATGGCTGGTTAGGGCTATTTCTTTTAAGTGATGTATGTCTTCCCAACAGCCTACTTGAACTGTGAACTGCAAACTGCACGTAACTTGCTGATTTTGGACTAATCCACTAGGTTGGGCAGTTTTTGCAATCAGTGCCAGTATTAAAAAGGGAGACGATTCTCTTGTAGGCAGTGATCAATCACTGTTAGTACTAAATCTCCCCCGGCTCTTTCAGGCTTCGGTAAGCAGCAGTCTTTGTATTATAAATGAAGAAAATGAAGAAAAACTGTTCTACCAATTTGTTCATCTGAGTGGTTGTTCTGGAGATGTTCTGCACAGTTGTTCTGGAGATGTTCTGCACAGTTGTTCAGGAGATGTTCTGCACAGTTGTTCTAGAGATGTTCTGCACATTTGTTCTAGAGATGTTCTGCACAGTTCTAGAGATGTTCTGCACAGTTGTTCAGGAGATGTTCTGCACAGTTGTTCTAGAGATGTTCTGCACAGTTGTTCAGGAGATGTTCTGCACAGTTGTTCTAGAGATGTTCTGCACAGTTCTAGAGATGTTCTGCACAGTTGTTCCGGAGATGTTCTGCACAGTTGTTCTAGAGATGTTCTGCACAGTTGTTCAGGAGATGTTCTGCACAGTTGTTCTAGAGATATTCTGCACAGTTGTTCAGGAGATGTTCTGCACAGTGGTCCTGTATAGTTGGAAAAAAGGATGGGAATAAAAGAATGGCTTTACAACCCGCTTACTTAAACGTTTTTCTGATCGTTAAGTTGATCATTAAATACTTTTGTATCTCTGTCACCTACATTATGGGTTAGTTTGTTATTCCCTGTTCATTTCATTTTTCCTGTTCATTTCATTTTTTATGCATTTTTGCCGATGCTCCTCATCCTATACAACCTATGTTGAATTCTTCGTCACTGCCAGTGTTCGTAGCAGGCAACCTGCTGTCAACATGGCCAGTTCATCTTCAGGCCCTTGACTTTTTGGTCCCTTGACTTATTGTCATGCTGACATGCTGTAAAGATCATTAAGACATTACACTTTTAAAACCAAGAGGTATCATTTTGTTTCACACACATTTAAATGTGTGGTATGAAGTTGAAATGGTGCATCATACAGCTTAATTAGTGACTGTTATGTTTGGCTTCCATGCATAAGAAGGGCTCCCAACATCAACAAATCAGAATTGTCCGGTCATCTGCCCCTCGCTCGGCGCCCGGCTCCGGGGCCTCCTGCACCGTCAGGCACGCAACCAGGAGCGTCGGCTTTTCGGGACGCTGATTCTACCTGTCAGGACCCTGATTCCAGGGTTGGCTGAGGATTGGCGATGTCGCCTCCTTAGCCCCCACAACATTGCCTAGTTTTCAGGAGTGGGCCAAACTGAGCAACGTTGCCGGGGCAGCCCCTTATTCTTCTTTAAATAAAGCATGCTTAACCGTTACTCTGTCACAGGTGGGTCTCCGCTCCAATCGTATAACCAGAGTTACATTCTCGGTAACTATCGTTTACCATGGCTGTAACCTCAAGACGTAGAACTCTTTGGTAACCATGGCTGAGACCCAGTCAATTGGTTTTGACCTCTAAACCCAGACCCTTCGAAAGTTATAGGTTGGATGTCTATAGACACAAATTCCAAACCCACAATCACTGTCCTTTGCTCGGACATGGCACATGTAAAGTATACACACACATGAAGATGTCAAACCAAATGCAAGGGCTGAAGTTTGACCCTGGGATTTTAAATGTCTTAAAGATTATAACATCTGACTGGTGACCAAAAGGTTGCTCGGTAATAAACTGCCCAGAGAAGGAACTTTTGGTTCCTTCTCTGGGCAGTTAACCATAGTTGCTTATGTAAGTCAATCCAGGTGAGAATGCCTGCAAAATGAACCAAAACATTTAGGACAATGCAAAGTACAGCTGTTGGCATTGAAGTAAAAGGATCAACCTAACTAGGAAAACACTCTGAATTTGCAATTGTGCTTCAGCAAAGACACACCACTGGTTCGAATTCACCTGCCAACACTTCATCGCCCAGCAGAGAAGGAAAGAACAGATGTCTATGGGAAGTCTATGTCTATGTGCGAGTCTTCATGCTTAAAAGACCTTCTGAAGCACTGGATCTGTCAAGTAATACAACGAGTCAAAAGATTGAGCAACTGTCTTACGCAGCAAAATCCAACATAGAAGCTTATTCAACTACCCCCCTGTAAATTTAAAACATTCAGCCTCGCTTTCATTGCTCTGCTAGGAATTTAAGTTTTACGAGTGGTTACACTTCACTTGGTTAATATTAAAATGAAGGATCGATTTCGGAAGATGAGATGGACCCGGCAGTTAGGCCACTTCAGCTATATCCTGATAGTCCTGTTTGACCAACCCGAACAGTCACTCATAAAAACAATTTGCATTTCTATTGTTCTATTTCCATAGCATTAATGACAACAAGGAGGGAACAGAATGGTATTATTGCCAGGACAACATCAGGAAGAAGAGAAAGAGAACCATATGTCAATTATGTGGAACCAAATGACACCTGCTGAGGCAGGCTAGACAGAATAACTTGGCAGATGAATGTTTAGCCCCTTCTTACACACTTCCTGATGTCCTGTACTCAATCAAACCATTAAGCTCCGGAAAGGGTCTGGCGTAGAAGTTACACGGAAGAGATATAACAAGCCAAAAAATGTGGAGCATTTAATGATTTTGAAAATTAACTGTAATGTTTATATAAATATAGGTGGAGACAGTGTAAACATCACATGACAGGATAGATATATATATATATATATATAGTTCAGAATATGTACATGACTAACGCGAGAGTGTATAGATGCAACTAGCGTAAAGTTGTGTTTTTTATGTCATGACATGTGTCACGGGTGTGAAAGAGTAAGAACCATTTGCAGACATTTTAAAGAACACAGAGATTTATTTCAACAAAACAAAAGGACTTGTACTTAAAGAATAAACAAAAGGAGCTGGACAATACAGCTTTAATAAAAAACTGAACAAACACCAAGCGTGACGTGTACTGAGAAGCTACATACAACAACAACAATGAACGACCCCAAGTGACAGTGGAAAGGAACCTACATACACATACAAATCACCAGGTGAAAACAGTTGTGCGTAATAGGATAAAGTGTCAAAAGTGCGCTTCAAAATAAAAGTGTCCCCAGAATCCCACCACCAAAAGGCACTGTGCTACCCCACTCGTGTCAGTACTCCCTCCTAAGGCCGGCTGCTAGACGGGCAGAGTAGGACTTCCAACCGCTAGTCTCCGCCTAGGGGGCACTCGCCGGGGGAGGCAGAGGGTGCGGCTCTGCCGGTCGAGGCAGAGGTGGCGGCAGGCAGACCTCTGAGGACCGTCTCAGGTAGTCCTTTGGGAGCCCTGGCTGGGCAGGCACCAGGGTACTGCACCGCTGGCCAGGCACCGGAGGACTGGACCGCTGGGCAGGCACCAGGGTACTGCACCGCTGGCCAGGCACC
>JACXGK010014802.1:0-11106 GCA_016801125.1 Novumbra hubbsi
CAGGTCCAAAGCTGGAAAGTACCCATACATGAAACCTCTATTTACCTTGCCCATCACTTATGAAGACATAAAAGAGACTCAAATCAAAATAGACGCTGTCATGATGTTTTCCACCCCTGGTATTTCCTGTTTATTTTCACACTGATCAAGGCCCCCTGTTCTGAGAAGCAGCTAGTCACCTTATATGGTGAATGTGATTGGGCTCTGAGGAAAGAGGCGGGGCTAGTGAGGAAAGCGTCACTTTATGTTTTGTGACTGGTAGGAAGAAGAAACTCAGTGTTGACAAACCAGTAATCCACCCTCTCATTACCAGTTAATCTGGATGGAAAGACAGTTACCTGCCACTCGGATAGATAGTCAAATGATACCAATACAAACCACCTGAAAGCACACTTGAAAGGCAGTCTTTTGTTGTTGCTTATCTGGACACATGGATATGTTAACTAACAAGTGTGATCTCATTTAACAAATGTCCTCATCAAAAATCACCAGAAAAACAATTTTACAATGCAGAAGCTAGCTTCAATAGCGGTTGGTGCCCACGTTGGCTGAAATAGCTTCATGCAGCCATTTAATGTAACTGTCTGTTACATTACCTCTGAGGAGTTTCTAAATTAGAGTACTGCTTCAACTGTGTCATGTTCGAGGGCTTTCTTGTATGAACGGCCTGCTTCAAGTCCCCTAGCAGAATTTCGATTTTATTGAGATTTGTGTTTTGACTCAGCCGTAAACCTCTATTTCTTTCTTTTTTAGACATACTTTAGTAGCTTTACTTGTGTGTTTTGGATAACTGTCCTGTTGCAAAATGCATGAGGTTCTTGTCTCATGTACAATGCTAGTGGCCTAGATTCTTCTGCATTCGTAACACCTCCCAAAGTGTAAGTAAGTACGCCGGCGGGGTGGAGCGCTGAACAGGGAGAGGGAGAGAGCATGCAGCGCCACGGAGAGCAGCCGTGACAACAATGTAGGGAGGAAATACCCTCAAATGTTTAAATAGACATCTCATACTCTTTTCAACACTTCCTTTTCTTTTCCTAGTGCTCCTAAAAATCAATTACAGTTCACCCATAAAGATATTTAGGACCACATGGAATTAAATGTCTGACCTCAGAAGCTGTTAAGACACGTGCTCCGGGTTTAGGAATTGCATGTTTAATCCCAGTGCTTGCCCGTCCAGATAATAATATTTCCCAAGCTTCAACAACCTATCTTGTTCACTTTGAATTAACACCTAAATCCTCAAATGATTTCCGTTCAACCCTTATGTGCACAGCCCAGTCTAACAGGCCAAGAACCTGAAAAGGGTTGATCTTCAGCATTTACAGTAATGGCGCCCTAATCGTTTTATCAGAAGACATTTATCAGTAGACTGATGTAGTATCTGGTTGGCCAAGAAGGCCGGATTCGTCTGACTGAAGCAGATATATGACTTATATGACCAAACTCAAGTGACCTGTACAGCGGCCTGTAGTTAAGATGGTATTAATTCATATTTACAGTCTCGCTGTGTTACATGTGAAAGCGTAGATCATTTAAGATAATGAACCACAGTAGCATCAGTCCAACAGGACGTTCATCTCCATCCATCTGGTCTGGTAATCTGGGTCACTACTCTGCCTTGCTTCGTAGGGTGGCGGAAGCAATGAAATAGTGCTGACATGTTCATGTTCATAGTCCACAATGCATCTGCCATACAATAACCTCAATGAAGAATTGTTTGGTGGCAGGGGCAGAATTTTTCCACCTAAGACACAGGTTTTCGAGAACAGCAGAAATTAGGATGTTCGCAACGTTCTGCGCCATTTCTGTTCTTGGAGAGATCGGTAGGTTGTCATTTTTCTAACTACGTCATGTTCAATAGAACAACATTTTAAGGAATTCAGATGTTAAAATTCAAGTTCACTAAAAATGGAAGTATTTGATATTCAAAAAAAATTTGTTATGTTTTAGTTATGCTAGCTGGGACAGAGTCCTTTGCCAGGCAGCTGGAGACACAACATATGTCAGCAAATATTGGAGAAGCGGTGATTTTAACCTGCTATTACGGAGAGGAGGTGGCAGTGCATTTCTCCTGGTACAAGCAAGCCTTGGGCAAAAACCCTCATCTAATCTCGACCATCTACAAGTACGATGAGACTGCATCGTTCTACCATGAGTTCAAGGGTAATTCTCGCTTCTCAGTGCAAAGCCGAAACAAAGCGAATCACCTCATGATCTCAGACGTCGAAATCTGGGATTCAGCAATTTACTACTGTGGGCACGCTCACTCAAATGTTGTGGAATTTGGGCCCGGAATCAAGCTCAATGTAAAAGGTATAAAAATGAGATATTCATTTTATAATTTTCAGCTTTTCAAAAATCAACAAATATGAGCTGTAAAAACATATTGTTTTCAAATAGTTTTCCAGAATAATGAAAACAGATATCTTGACACTGATTTCAGATTCCAACAACATTTTTGTTCTCCGGCAGCCTGTTACTGAGTCAGTTCAACCAGGAGACACTGTGACTCTGAACTGTACCATAAACACTGGGACCTGTGAAGGAGAACACAGTGTCCATTGGTTCAGACATGACTCAGGAGAATCTCCTCCAGGAATCATTTATACCAATGGAGACAGAAGTGGTCAGTGTATGAAGAGCCCTGAGTCTGGGTCTCCTACACAGAGCTGTGTCTACAACCTCCCCAAGAGGAACCTCAGCCTCTCTGATACTGGGACTTACTACTGTGCCGTGGCCTCATGTGGAGAGATACTGTTTGGGAGTGGGACCAAGCTGGACATTCAAGGTAAACATTTGATATTAGTTCATTTAAAAAAAGCATCACAATGAATTAAGCCATTGTTTAATATTAAGCCACTGTTAAATCCAGCATTGGGTTTGGAATGATTCATTTAGGTGTCAACATTCCGGTGGAGACGGATGCAGTTTTGAGAATTCTGTTCCTATTGTCTGTTATAAGAACGGGAGTTCTTTCCTGCTTCCTGACCATACTACTGGTAATTTTCATCATCAAGAAATATTTTAATTGAGTGATTCAGCTTCTTAATCACTCAGCTTCTTAATCATTCAGCTTCACAAAAAGTTAATTGTGGTTAATTGTCAGCTTAGAGGAAAGTACTGATAGTTACGGTTATTGATATTACTCAGCGTCTATTCATTGTACTATAATTCCTGGTTGTGTTGTACTGAGCCATGTAGTTTATGTTTCACATGTTTCAAGTGTTTCAAAAAGAAAAACTAAATGAGTAAAAGATAAACGTTCAGTGCATTTTCACATGAATGAAGACACTGCAAATCATTGAAATAACACCTATTAACATATCAAGGCTACTTTTACAAAATGAAATGTTGTGAACTGCTTTTCTTTTTTGCTTTTAAATAGCCAACATTCTCTTCTGCAACTCTCGCCTAGGTATTTAATGTATAAAGAGAAGATACTACACTAGAAGATGTTTTTTTACCAATATACATTTTATTATCTATAAATTTTATAGAGGAACCTTCTGTGTATTCTGCTGCAATCATTTCATGCACATTGTCAACAATAGAGAACATTTCTTTATGTGACCATGCTTGGTGTCTAATAAGCGGAATGCAGTTGTTCAAATTATTAAACAAGTAGAAAGAAATCTCATCTGTACCTAATGTACAATTACTACATAACCACGGTTACATGTACAATACCTTTAGTATGTGAAGCTAGAAGATATATTAAGAATGAGACAATTGATAAGATGATAGATACAGTTGTCGTCAAAAGTTTACATACACTTAAAGAACATATATGTCATGGCAGTATGAGTTTCCAATATTTACTACATCTCTTATTTTTCTGTGATGAATCATTGGAGCACTTACTCCTTTGTCACAGAAAACAGTCATGAAATGTGGTTATTTTTTTACTTTATCATGGGTCTTCTGAAAATGTGACCAAATCTACTGGGTCAAAAATATACATACAGCAATGTTAATATTTGGTTAAATGTCCCTTGGCCATTTTCATCGATACGACGCTTTTGGTAACCATCCACAATCTTCTGACAAGCTTCCGGTGGAATCTTTGACCACTCCTCTTCACAGAATTGGTGCAAAAGTTAAATGAATATTTTTGGTATATAGTTGTCTGATAATTATTTTTATTTATTCAATACCGGCATGTCATATTATGACCACCGCTGAAATTAAGCCAGCAATGCTTAATTCCCGGCATCCCGGCAAAATAAAGTTGATAGGACAGGCTTACAAAGAACACAGAGATGATCTCCTGGAATGGAGAAAAACTGACATGGCAAAGACAGCCGCTCCCTCTCCGGCGGGCCGACTCGTGAAGTGTAATAACGGCAGGAGAAGATGGCAGCAGGGAACACCACCGACATACCTGCTCCTCGTCAACAGTTATGCTTGTTATTGATTGTCCTTGTTTTCACCTGCACCTCGCGGTTTATTGTGTCCTTTGGCTTATGCCCCCGTGCTGTGCAGACATTTGTCGGAAAGACGTGAAGTCCAGAAAAGTTGATCTGCGTGTTGTTGTCGCTTTGTTGTTTTCATTTTTGCCTCCTTTTTACGGACGCCTTCTGTGGGGGGAATATTCCATCTAAAACCTTGTTTCAAACTGAATAATCAATAAGTAAATCACAAAATCACAGCTTTACTCGTTTGCTCTATGGGTTTTTTTTCATAACATTTAACTCTACGCACAATTATTTTTCTAGAGCACAATTGTCTTCATATTGTCATGTAGAACCATTGCTATTTAACACAACAAACCTCACACCTCGAACACTCTCAACACACACTAGTCAGGGAACAAATGCTAAGAAGAATCCTTATTTTACAAGCAATAAGGGATGTTGGCAGGAATAAAAAGTGCCATTTAAATGAACCTGTTTTGGAACAACGCTGGAACAAGAGAGAAATAGGTAGACAACGATTAAGATGAGGACTATGCAAGGAAGGACTAAAACTTAAAGGTTTATGGGTCATTTGGGACCCCAGAATCCACCTGGCAGAACCTTGACCTTTTGACCTCTCAGGAGGTCATCCTTTGTTTTAGAATGATGTCCTTTACATTTTGGACTCTGAAAATAGTTGAATAGGTAACATTGTTTGAGAAGACTTAATGAGTGAAGAGAATACAAAAAACTTATGTTGACATGTAGTTGCATTTATTGAGAAGCTCAAAGTATTCTCCAATAGGTAAGGCTGATTATGTCACATATGGACATCACCAGGGGTTCAGAACCACAAAACATTTTTTTGTTTAAAAATGTAACATAATATACAAGTAATCTGCATTATTGCTTTCGATAATTGTACAATATCAACCAAAATTGACAATTTTGGATCCCTATGTCAGTGTGATGGATCATTTAATCCAAAAATCAAAAATGAGATTCAATTCTGATCAGATCAGATTAACCCCTGAAAAAATGTAGAGTTTTTTCTATGCAATGATGAAAAACCGTGTTTTTGTGGTCGAGATTTGGAAGGTTAATGCTTCCAAAGAAATACACAAACATGTCATTCTTTGCAGCTGACTGTCCCCTACATTGTGAAAAAAACCTAGGCTTCTAGATTTTTTAATTCCGAAGATATAAATCAAAATATAACAGGTGCGCTTTTCGACGCAAAATTTCCTATAAGAGATTTAAGTCAAGATATGGAAGACTTCTACTTTGCAGAAAGGTTGAACTTTTCTAACAGCCCTGTTATCTAAATGTGTATGTATCAGCACATGGAGGAAAGTACAGAAAACGTACATGAAAACGTTGCATATTCATACTCTATAAAACACACTTCCTATTTTTGTCAAAGTGAATGGGTGTAGTTGGTGGTGATAAATCATGCATGATATCTACGTATAAACTACCGGAATGAACATGGGTATTGAAAACAACCCTGCATGGTTAGACAAACACAGTCAATAATTAAAGACAACAGCATTATTCACTTTGTTGAGATCATGGAATTGGTGTCATTTCTTTACTTTGTAGCATAATCTCTAGACATCATTTGCACTCTATAATATAATGCAAAGTGTATAATTCATAGGGGGATTCCTGCAAGACATAATGGTTTTGAAACATGAATACCTTTTTACATTGGTGTTGAAATGTCGAGCGCTTCTTCATTAAAAGTCCTTAGGTGGTGTCATCCTGTTCTACTGTCTGATATGAGAGTACACAACAACCGCCTCGTCCTCCATGTTGTTTCTTTGTCTTCTCCACATGTTTTTGTTTAGATTCAGGGCAACATAATGAAGATTGTCTGCATCATGGTCCTGTAAATACATTTATTTTATAAAGTAAACAATTTGCTTTTAAATATAACCATTTTGAACAATATTTGATTGAATAAAATGTAAGGAATTTTCAATACCATTGCTGATGTGACTCCAGGAGCATGTGAATGAACAATTAATCCTGAAAATAAATTCTAACCTTTTAATGCCAAACTTTTTCTTCAGCGATACATATTTAGATGATGAAATCAAAGAGGATCGAGTACGAGAATAATAGTTTGTTACCTCTGCACTGTAGACAGGTTCTCTTTATCTTGTACATGATGAAAGTAAGTACAATGATCAGGATGAATGAGAAACCCAGTGCTACTCCCAGGCAGAACACCAATAGATGAGGGCTTCTGTCTGTTAAAATGTAATTGCAACAAACATATGGTAAATGTAGTTATGTTTAAATATTTTGGGTCTAAAGAAGTGAAATTGTTTGCATGTTTTTTTTATAATAGTATTAAAAGACAATTGAAGTTGTTTCACCTACACTGGACATCCAGCTTAGTTCCAGTCCCAAACAGTATCTCTCCACATAAGGCCACAACACAGTAGTAAGTCCCAGTATCAGAGAGTCGGAGGTTCCTCTTGGGGAGGTGGTAGACACAGCTCTGTGTAGGAGACCCAGACTCAGGGTTCTTCATACACTGACCACTTCTGTCTCCATTGGTATACATTATTATTGGATGAGATCCTCCAGAGTCATGTCTGAACCAATAGACACTGTGTTCTCCTTCACAGGTCCCAGTGTTTATTGTACAGTTCAGAGTCACAGAGTCTCCTGGTTGGACAGACTCCGATACAGGTTGTTGTACAACAGTTGTGTTTCTGGACCATGAACCTGGCAAAAGGTTTACATATCCATATTTCCAACAATGTCTTGCAACAGGACAATCTCACAGTATAAATAACTTTCTGAGCTACATAAGATCACGATATAAACACATAAAGATCTTGAAACCAACACATGAACATTTCTGGAAACTCAATCACACTTCTTTACCTTTAACAATGATAATGAATCCTTCAGCAAACTCCACCTTGTTGGAATGAGAACTTCCACAGTAGTATGTGGCTGAATCCGAGAGCTGTACGTTTGAGATACTTAAGCTGTTTATTGTTTTTCCAATTTGAACCGATAAGCGATAATTGTATTGAAATTCATCAAGAAATCTAGCATTATTGTCGTTGTCGGTAAAGGTTGATAAAATTTGGGGATTTTCTCCCAAGGGTTGCTTGTACCACAAAAATCGAATTGCCAAATTGTTTGCATGGTAGCAGGGCAACGTCACCGTATCTCCTATGTTGGCTGACACAAGGCTCATGGCTGACAAACGTGTTGCAGCTAGATAAGAAACATACAAAAGATACATTGAACTATATGCATAATTATTAGATTTTCACTCAAATTGTACCACCGATAAGCATGGAAAAATAAAAGCAAGACCTACCCATCTCCCTGAGAGGTGGAAATACCAGACAGAGTGCCAGAATCATCTTTGAAAACTTCATCCTCTTCATTGCTTATGTCTTGTGTGGAAACTGTTGACCCACAAAAGACCACACTTTACCAATAAGGTTACTAGTGATTGGTCGAAGCTCGACGCGTCATTTTTGGAAACGCCTGGTTAAGCCAACAATGGTCTTCATAAGGAAAAGAGAATCACTTACTGTGCCCGATCAACTGAAAACCGTGATCCAATTATAGAACTTTACAAACACTGGTCACATTAATGTATCCGATAGTCCAATATAGTCATTAACATAAATGATATTAATGTAGGTTAATTAGCATTGCAAATATCAATAAACCATTAGGTTCCAGGTCCTTGGTAAACCCATTTTGCTACCTAACTAGCAACCAGAGGTTTCTTTTAATATGCATAGAGTAATGCATGTACCTTTGAGCCTGTATGTGCCTGAACAGGTGCCTGTATGTTACTGAAATGAACAGCTCCACCCCATAGAGCTGGGCAGTACTACAGATCCCCTGTAGGGGCGATGTTGAACACATGTTGAAGAGTGAGGTAAACTGGGTGGAGCTTAATTCATGTTGATTAAATCGCAAACTACAGAAAAAAACAATATGTGTTTCAGTCTCAGTTATTCACAAGAACATCTCCTAGTTGAAGTGTAACAACTGACAGTTTAGTGGAGGTGCCTCTAGGTGGGTTGGCCTATGGGCTGTAGTCAGGAACACATTGATAAACTGCCTTCCATAGTGAATCTGTCACTCATTTTATCAGTCAGTAATTCACTTCTTTTTAAATGTCTGATGAGAAAATTCTCATTAAGGTGCAAATGCATATGTTCACAATAAGTGTAAAAAGTGTTCCTTGTTGTTGCAAACAACAATGACAGCTTGAGACACAACAGCCTGACACTAAGGAGACATCCTGCTGTAAACCACACCGTGACTGAAAGGCCAACCAGGTCAGTCCAGAGCGAGAGACAACAACGCCTTGCTGTCACAGTAGAGCGAAAGGCACAGGTACCAGTGAACAGCTTACCGTGTGCATGTGTGGGTGGGTTCAACACAAAACAGGGTTGTTTCTAAAAAAAAAACTCCTGCTCATTTATACATACAAACGTTACAAATGCAAGCCTTTAAACTCATTACCTAATCTCAATGAGTATTTATTAACCTAAGAGCCCTACTGACTCTGAACACGCATGTCTCCATTGGTATAAATGATTCCTAGGGGGGATTCTCTGGGGTCATGTCTGAACAAATAGACACTGCGTTCTTGGCACAGGCCTTTGTGTCTTTTGCACAGTTCTGAGACACAGATTCTCCTTGATGGTCTTGCCAGACATAGGTTTCTGTAAAAGTGTTGCTGGATCCTGACTTCACATGGAGTCAATATATTTATAAATATTCAAATGCCATTATATTTACATGAATTTCACCACAATACTAAATGGCCGGGTGTTTGAGATTTGGCTCCCAAATCAATGATATAACTACAGGCTTATATCCTGCAGTTTGTTGGTACCGTGACATCTGAGGACACATTACATCCAGGACGAGCATGTAGAAAAGGACTTGTGTCGGGAGAAAGAAACAGACACAGTCACATTGGGTTGCTGTGTATTTGTTGCCTCAACGATACAGACATATTCACATACAGGCTTCATAGAGCACAACCATGCTTGCCGTTGAAGCATAAGATCCAACATCGGTCCAGTCATGAGATGTGCGGTGTTGTGACGTTTTCTTTCATTGCTTTTTTTTTTCTCCATTTGTCAAAACGGCATGAGGACTTAAGAGACTGTTATGCCAAACAGCGACCTGTGTATCTTTGCTCTAGTGTCTTGCTGCAGCGCCTGTGATGGCTGGCTCTAGTCCCTCACGCGTGCTGAGGTAGGCAGGGTGTGATGGCACGACGGCTGGTAGGAAGGATGGTGGAAGCTTGGTGAGTGGTGTGGTGAAAATGATGGGAGTTGATTCCTATTACTCATTTCACTTTTTATGTCCTTGCCAGATATTGGATTCGTGTAGTTTCCTTCCTGTTTTCATGTCTAGATTTCAACATTTCATGTTTAAAAGTCACTGTTAAACGCCGTTCAGGTGGACCAGGTGGACGCCAGACGTGTCGCGTCGGGTTCCAGCCTCCTCATGTCAGGAGATGTGGAGATGCTGTGACGTTGGGATCATCCTGAGGAGGTCCGACCTGTAGTACTCATGTCAGTAATCAGTGTCAGTTATCATGCAAACTTTGGTGCACCAAGTCCTGTCCCATTACCCCTCAACCCCAGGGCGTTTTCCTGCGCTATTACACCTGGATTTGTCCACTTCCACCCAGTGGAGCTGCAATGCCTATTCTATTTGAGCCGAGAGAGTAAAATTTGCATCATGACAGGATTCTACTTTAAGTTGACCGAGAACACATCCTCTCTTATCGCCATGATCTGGGAACAGGTTGACTGCCTTGTTCACGGACAGGATTTTCAGTGATTTTCCAGACTGCTCTGGCGTATATGACAGAATTGATTGGATGAGAATCCCATTCAATTGTCTCAAGCGCTGACCAAAACAAGCTAAAAGGTAACTCTGAATTCTACGTGTTGGGCATTTTCTCAAGCTCGCTTCCTGTGGAGCTGACCTGAAAGTTGTGCGTACACTGTTGAATTGGTAAACCATTATTTCGTTTGTGCTTTATCACCCGATAAGAATGTAGAAGTTGAAGAATGTTTCCGCTTGTTTGTGTTCTTTGTGGGTCCTCATTAAAGCCTGTACGTTCATTGTAGCGACACCGGTTACACTGCAATCCGGATCTATCAAGACTGTGATCTTTCTCTATTTCTTTCTCTTCTCTGTTAAGACAGAAATTAATTATTTTATGCTTGTCTTGGAGATAATGTGACTGCAATGCTATCAAGTTATATCAACAAATTATAAATATGGCATTGATTCATAACTGCTTATGCTTTCTAACTGGACAGATTGATATCCCAGAAGTTTAATTGACTTGGTGTTATACTGTGATAATTACGTGCTCCCTTAATTTTGTGTGTATTATAAAGACTTTGTGATACAGTATATTTTATTAATTTAGATGCTGTTCTTCATCTTCAAATGAGAATCCGTGTCCTTTCCTCCATCATCAGAACTGCAGTTCTCTTCTGCTGCTTGATCATCTCCATAATAATTTATACCAGCTAAAAACATTTTCAATAGAAGTGAAGACATTTCCGTATTTTATTTCTTTGGCCAGATCCTAGTGTACACAGCTATTGCAAGCACAAGTAATTGCACTGTAAACAGTGGTTTTCACAGGTTCTGAAATAGATTTCTATTTCAGCATTTTCAC
>JACXGK010014803.1:0-11219 GCA_016801125.1 Novumbra hubbsi
CTGCTGGACAGGTCTGTTTGTGTCTGTGGTCTGCTGCTAGGGGATAGAGGATGACCTAATTGTCTGCTTAATCATGCATTCTGTTGCCCTTCCTTTCTCCGCGGTAGGGTTCTACAGTCAGGTCTGGAGGTGGAGCGTATCTACCTGAGGAACTTTCTGCATCGCTACCACTCTAAACGTGGTATGTGGAACCGGCGCACACAGCGCCGTGGTACGTAACCCACCAACACGTACCCGCGGCAACGCCCAACCAGGCCAAGGACGCCGCCACACTTCTAACATCTCCATTGCCTGCATCAGCTATTTACTACTGTTGACGAGAGGGCAGGACCAAGGAGATTCCTGACATGCCGTCGGCAAACACTGGACACACTGCTGACTGTCCTAAAAGAACACACTACACCACCATTGCAACAGTACTGACACCTGGACATAGAGGTCAGCTGTACTGCTGTGTGGCCATAGGACACTGTGGTACAGACCTCAAGAACGCGACTGAAAGGAAAAACTATACTAATTGAGATGTGATACTACTGAGTACTTAAACATGATACCTCTGAGTAATGAAACATGGTACCTCTGAGTAATGAAATGGGATATTACTCATGATCCTGTTCTAAGGATAATTTTTGTGCTTAATTTTGTTGACATGATGCACCACTGTTATATGTTACTTTACCACTGATAGTAAATGTCTGTGTAAAACTTTGACTTGATAGAATAATTATATTATAGTATTCAGAATGTATACTACAATTCAAAAGTTTGAGATTACTTAGAAATGTCCTTGTTTTCCATGAAAACATACACTACCGTTCAAAGGTTTAGGGTCACTTGTTTTTGAATGTAAAGCTTTTTTTTGTCCATTAAAATTATATGAAATTGATCAGGAATACAGTGTAGACATTGTTGTCAAAGACTATTGTAGCTGGAAATAGGTGATGTTGAATATAATATATACATAGGTGTACAGAGGCCCATTATCAGCAACCAATTGTTTTCCAATGGTACATTGTGTTTTCTAATCCAAGTTTATTATTTTTAAAAGGCCAATTGATCATTAAAAAAAACGTTTGCAATTATGTTAGCACAGCTGAAAATTGCTGATTAAAAAGGATTAACACTGGCCTTCTTTAGACAAGTTGAGTATCTGGAGCATCAGCAATTGTGGGTTCGATTACATGCTCAAAATGGCCTGAAGAAAATAACGGTCTTCTGAAACTCATTAGCCCATTTTGGCTCTGAGAAATGAAAGCTATTCCATGTGGGTACTTGCAAAGAAACTGATGAATGCTTTGTTCTAATCCCACGTAATGGCGCAAATTGGCTCTAACCAGAATAGAAAGTGGAGTAGGTTAGGATCACAAAGAAGAACATTTGTGAGACACAGACCAAATGAAAGATGCTGGAGGACTGCTTAACCTTATCTGTCATGCATGGTGGAGGCAATGTGATGGTCTCCGGGTGCTTTGATGGTGGTAAAGTGGGAGATTGGTATAGGGTAAAAAGGATTTAGAAGAAGGAAGGCTATCACTCCATTTTTCCAACAACAGTACAACCCAAAGCAACGCTCCATACTATGCAATAGCTATTTTGGGAAGAATCAGCCAGCTGTTATTCTGTCTATTATGTAGTGGCCAGCACAGTCTTTGGATCTCAAGTCTGTTGAGCTATTGTGGGAGCAGCTTGACAGTATGGTACATAAGAAGTACCAATCAAGCCAATCCAACTTGTGGGAGGTGCTTCAGGAAGCACGGGGTGAAATCTCTTCTGAGAACCTCTGCTAATTGACAACCTGAATTGCTGCAAAAGTTTGCAGGAAACGACTATTATTTCAATTAAAAATCATTATTTCCAACTTTGTCAATTTTGCTATATTTCCTGTTCAAACACATTTCATGTGTGTTTTAATTGAAAACAAAGACATTTCCAAGTAACCCCAAACTTTTGAACATTTGTGTAGAAAGAATAAAGTCTGATGAAATTGGCTAGACAACTGGATGTACCGCACTAGTTGGGAATATTTCCCATAAGGTGTTTAAAGTTGCTCCCTGATGAATCCACCTTCCCCACTATGATAATGTCTTGAGAGTGCCTTCCCCACTAAGATAATGTCACATTGTGCCTTTTATATGTGTCCTTTGGAAGTGCTGTTCTTTATACGTACATTGATGCATTGGCCATGAAAAACCGTTAAACTTGCCTTAGTTAATGATGAAACAGAAATAGGGTTTGCCTTCAGTGATTTATGACATTGACAGAGTCCTCCTACTTCTGCTGTAATGTCTGGGCAGAGAGGGAGATGTGGAAGTCAGCAGGGGCTGCTACATACTGGCTTCTCTATTGTGGACATCATTTTCCCTGGATGTTTGTGGGGGACTGAACCTGAAAATCTTGGTAAGAGTTGCCCCTTTCTGTAGCCAGATATTCAGTTCAGCATGCTATTACCTGGCATGATGCTATGGGACCCTGAAGTCCACCTTGAGGATCTTGCTTCCCGCACTTTTTGGAGATATGTCTTTGTACCTCAACAGTTGCTTTTAATAAGTGAAAATGGAACATTGTCTTTTCTATTTCATAATGTGAAACGTCACAGGAACACATGTTGCTGATCCCACCCCCTTCCCCTTTCTGATCCAACTCCCTTCTCCTTTTTGATCCTTTCCCCTTTCTGATCCAACCTCCTTTCCCTTTCTGATCTTACCCCCTTCCCCTTTCTGATCCCCTTTCTGATCCTACCCCCTTCCCCTTTCTGATCCAACTCCCTTCTCTTTTTTGATCCTTTCCCCTTTCTGATCCAACCCCCTTCCCCTTTCTGATCCCCTTTCTGATCCTACCCCCTTCCACTTTCTGATCCAGCTCCCTTCTCCTTTTTGATCCTTTCCCCTTTCTGATCCAACCCCCTTCCCCTTTCTGATCCTACCCCCTTCCCCTTTCTGATCTTACCCCCTTCCCCTTTCTGATCATACCCCCTTTCCCTTTCTAATCCTACCCCCTTTCCCTTTCTAATCCTACCCCCTTCCACTTTCTTATCCAACCCCCTTCCCCTTTCTGAACCCCCTTCTGATTTTACCCCTTTTCACTTTCTGTTGGGTTTGTGTGATCGGTCCACCATGTTAAGTAAACATTAGATTTTTCAGTTAGTTTGTCCATACACATAATCAATGTGTGATTGTCCATAGACATCATCAATGTGTGGTTGTGTCATTGCTATAGTGTAATCCACCTCCATCTCCCATTGCTTGCCTTGAGTATAGAAATAAGGGATGTGGTTACTTTCTGTCAAGGCCTTAATATACCAATGGGTTTGACATTTTGTAATCATTTGTATGTAGACCAACTCTTTTTGGTTATGAGCTCTGAAAATTTGAGATAAATATAAATGCTCACTCAGATGGTTTTCTTAGAAGCTTTGTGGGTTTAAACTGATAAGAGGGAGTGCAAGGAGTGTGACTAATGTAAGGAGTGTGACTAGTGCAAGGAGTGTGACTAGTGCAAGGAGTGTGACTAGTGCAAGGAGTGTGACTAGTGCAAGGAGTGTGACTAATGCAAGGAGTGTGACTAGTCCAAGGAGTGTGATTAGTGCAAGGAGTGAGACTAGTGCTGCTTTACCATGATGGTTTGGAAATGCTCAGAACAATCTCTATTTTGGTCCCAATTGTGTTTTTTAAGGAAATTTTGTACTATGCCAATGCCTTAATAAATCAGTAAACTAATGAAATGTCTAATGTCTGTGTTCTGTTTTAATTGATTCACTTTGATACTGTGCAACCTAACAATATGTAAAGACCACTATGGAATTCCAAAGTTGGACGGCCCCAAGGCAATTGTCAAAATTCCTCCCTGAAGAGCAGAACAAGGGAACTCAAACAGCTAGTAGTAGCAGCCACACAAGCATTAAATAGGGTGACATCCCAGTTCCTTTGTAGTAGCACTGAACCAATTTGTTCTACCCTATGTTCGACCCCCAGCCTCCTAAGAGATGGGATGCAAACCCCTGGCAATCATTTGGTTCTTTAAGTCGGTTGATGTAAATGACATGCACTCAAACATGCGTGTGCACATTCACCCACATGCACACGCACACCTGTGTGGTGCTTGGTGGCCTAACTTGGCATGCTTGAGGGGTTTCTGATTCCATCCCTCTCCTCAACCTCAAACTTTTGCTCCAAGGACATAACATGAGTGCCACGGATTTGTATATGATGTGTTTATTGTCAGAATGTAAAGTATTCTTGGGAAGGAACAGAGTCTAAGTATAACCTGGGTCAGAAGTTAAACTGCTGCCTCCTCGCCTTCAGGCTGCCTGGAAACATGGTCCCCACACTCCACACACTCGCTTACGCTGCCTGCATTGTGCCACACTGTGTACAATTTGTAATGAAACTGTGAGATGCGAAACACGTGTATCTCAACTGTGTTGATGATAGAATAAAATGTATTTCCTCCACAACAGTGTTGTTATAACAGGTCCAGTAATAAGGTTCTATCTGGTACAGAATGTTTGGTTTACAAACCCATTTCCTAAAATGCAAAGAGAAACCAAAGGAGTAGAAGGACCCTAAAATACCCCTCTTTGTTTTTCTTTACCTTTTACACAGCATCCCAACATTTTTGGAAACAGGGTTGTAAATAAATAGAATTGGATCTATGTATTTTTAGCGATAAGGCTAATAATTGTTCATGTAGATTTGCACAGGTGAAAGAATGAATCAGGGATATTGGGTTCTTCAATGTTTATTCAGCAGTCATTATACATATCTCCAGATGGAACAATCACAGCTCTTGTCAGGGTTAGTTTCTTTCTTTCTGCTGATTCCCACCATGTAACAATTGACATTTGGGTAGCTTGTGTTATAAAGCACTGTCTCCATGGAAACGGAGGAATAGATATATGTTATGCCTAAACACGGAATGCCAAGCCCCTAGGAAGAGTGACAGTTACATATACATTAAACTAACATTCCCTGTCCCTCTAACCAACAACTAGGAATACCAATCAAATCCTACAGTAGAATAACTTTCTTTCACTTGTAGTTAAAAAACGAATGTATTTAACTAAATGGACCTTAAATTATGAACATTCTTTAAAAATAAAAAGTGGTAAAACAAAATGTATTGCAGAAGAGTACAAGGACTTTTTTCTATATGCAAACATTTGGATTCAGAGCTCATAACTGTTTTGATGTGTTCCTCTATCATGACTCAATAAGCACCTCCCATTATTAACGTACAGTATTGATGAAAAGCATATGCATAAAATTGACTTTATTATTGTTTTCATCGTAATTTACCTTTTCAGAAAACCGATACGGCTCACATGTAAATAACCAGCTAAAAGGGAACTTTATGTGAATAACTAAGTTGGGGCCAAAATATCAGATTTGTTTCATGACACTGCCTATTATATAATAGACATTAGACAAGAACACATTAACAACAATTAACTACAATTACAATTTACAACTAAAGTATGTTTCACAACAGCATACTGCCATTTACTATATTCACATTACTTAAACTTAGTTTCTGTTACATTCTGTTTGCTTCTATATTAAAAATGTTTTTGCTATTGCATTGGTGGAATGAATACTACCCTGGTGTCAACAAGAAGCCTTGGTTTAGGAGTTGATTTCAGTCAGACCCAGGTTTCCTCCTGGTCACTATCTTCAATCTCCTTCCTCCCTAGTCTCTTTTCCCCCCCTTTTCCTCCATATTTTATTGGCCACTACCAGTGTCAAACATCTTCTTCCTTCCCTCCATACCAGACATAGCCTCCACATTCTTTCTCCAATCTCCTACCTCCAGGTTGCTCTCCTACAAAGAAAAGACAACAGCACATTAGACTAGAAAAACAATTCCTAGCGGGTCAGAATCAATACATCTCGTTAATTGGTAGATCAAATTTTTTCCAATATTCCAAAGTATGTCCGTCAACCAGGCTGTGTTGGGTCATCTCTACGCACCTTCTCCTGTTTGATGTCCTCTTTCTTTACAGACTTGAGGTTGGATCGTAGGTCCAAATGTTCTTTTTGTTTGGTGCCCAGCAGAGCTCTCATCATCTCTTCTGCCGATACTCTGACCTTCCTCAGAGCTGGCTTCTTAAACTTACCCCCCATGTCCATTACCTTCAAATGCAACTCGTGAATCTGCAGGAGAGGAGAGGATGGACCCTGGCAATTAAACCTATACAACTATGACCATCAATCAATTACATTGAGGACAATTGGGGTTGTCTTCTCACGTAGGTGTGGATTTGTGTAGTGGTTGAGAATGTGCAGATGGTTTCATACCTCTTTGCCGTTCTTGTAGACTTTGGCTTCACAGTCATAGCGCTCCTCATCCACTTGCTCAACCCTGGCATGGAGCTGCACACACAGTTTCTACAACCAACAAAGGCAGTACACATCGCCCCTGTTTCTAACAGCATAGCACCGCTGTAGTCTATATTCCTTCATGCTTCTCACAGATTCGCTGTAGATTTAGTCACTTACCTGCAGCTCCTCGGAGGATAGACCAGACAACTGCAGGGGCGGGAGCTGTTCCCCCAGGTAACGAACCTTCTCCTCTTCTCTTGCTTGCTTCTCAGCCTCCAACTCCTCCACTGCACGCATCAGCATCAGGATCTTGTGGCGGTGGACAGGAAGGGTGTTTTGTTTGTTTACTCAGTTACATCATGTCACCGGTGTGGAGGGGAAAGTGGTAGTGTGTTAGTGTTTCCTTTGGGTGCACCAAGGCTTGCATACGTTACCTTTAGTGACAGCTTGCGAGAGGCTGGGATCTTGGACTTGGGCTGAGAAACAAAAAAAAAGTAAAATGTAATGTAATAAGCTCCCAGGTTGACACTTGTATAAATTAATTGTGGAATTTTGGTTTCCCCCAGTTGGCAATTAAAAGATACCTATAAAAGGGCAGAAAGTCACTGTCTAGCAACAACACATCTATATGCCACACATTCTTAAAACACATACCTGCCCACATAATGTAACTTTAGATTTTACAGTCCAACATAATGCTTCAACTGGTCAAAGACTCAGTACTGATAACCACATTGATCCATCTCAGAGTTATGAAAACATGTGAACACACTTTTGTGAAGACACATTTCCATTGAAACAGGGTACAGTTATTATGCTTGATGTACCTTACTGTGATCCCCCTTAGGTGCCATCGGTCTGGGGGAAACCTGAAAACACACATACAGGGTAAGTACAGACACTTTTCTAAACATATACATTTAAATTTAGGTCAAAAAAGTTTCAAAGAACTTACGTCACTGCAAAGGCCGTGTAGAGTTTAAGGAGGGAGAGAAAGAAAAAAAGAAAGAAAAAAAGACCAATAAAAGAGACTGACAGTTGGTGCCTGAACATCACTCAAATAGTCAATAACAATAAGCTATTTAGACCTCAATAAACGCTGGGTATGTAACAACATTCAAGAAAGCAGTACTTACTCATCAGCCATTGTTGAACCTTTCAGAGGAGCAGTCTGTTTAGTATCAGAGACATAAGTCAGAGAGAGACATCCATAAGAAACTACAGTTGATGCAATGTGGCGTAAACCCTAAAGTTATTAGTAATGAATGAACATTAACTCTCCTCCTATATGTAAAATACATGGCCAACATTGTAATAATCCAGTTTGATCGGAAATACGAACTGATTGATAAAAAGTAATAATGTACTGGTTTTCCCTACCTGCTTTCACTACTGCTCTCTTTGTTACAAACTTTTGGACGGAGGGTTTTCCAACAAGCTTGGTGTCATTGGCTGGTATATATAGTGCACACTGGCATGTACACTGGTATTGGCTGATGTGATGCATGCCGTTCCTCCCCTGGCATATGAATGTGTCTGTTAATTAATCATTCCATTAAACCCAATCAGCTGTAATTCTCAGTTTAAGGTACATGTTACATTTGATGATTTACATTTTTTCCAATTTATAATCGTTTTGATTAAGCTAAATTTTGTTTTCTGGCAAAGTGCTCTATTGGCTAGATCACCTGCTGCCCCAGTGTGAATATGTGTGTTTGAGTGTGAAAGGTAGTAAATATAGTCTACACTGAGAATTCTCAGACTGGTCCTGACGTTTGTAACACACTAGCCTATATTTTGCAGATAATTACAATTTGGGGTAAAGAATACAAAGTCAAAATGATCCACTAAAAATGGGCGAATTCATCTGGCATTTGCCTGAAATTCCAGATGGCCAGTCTGCCCCTACTTAGGGTATGTTATGTTTAGTCAACAGCAGATGTTACAATGTGTTCTATTTATTCAGTAACCTTCTGTCTGTTATGTCTTTTCTTCCTAACCCCACAATTCTACTGCCTCCTAACCATGTCTGCCACCCGACTGTTGACACTGTAGATCATGCACAGGTGACTGACACTCTTTATCATCTAGTCATATGATTGAGGCCTGGTGTCCAGACAAATGTGTGCTTGGCCAATCTCCTTGTATTCTTGGCAGGTCCATTCCAGGCCAAGGTGAAGAAAACAAGATTCCAAGGATATGCATGTTATGTATATGTGGAACAGAGATTAAAATACCTGTCTGGAAACGTTTGAGCATGAGAGAAATGTCTTAATCGAATATTTTGAATTGTATACATTTACATAACTGGAATATTACTTATCTACAAACGTTACCTCTAGCTTTTACAGTGTATATTAGCGAAGACAGAAGTCAAAGCCGTTGAAACCGTTTGAAATCTCGCGCACGATTTGTTGTGTTGACCACCTTTTCACCGGAAGACGTGCCACTGTAGCCTTTCATTCACGCTACCATTTTCATTCACTTAGCTTTAGCCAGGAATGCTAGGCGCATTATGTTAACAGACAGTTTCTTTATAATATGAATTAGCTAAATCAGCTAATTATGAATACAAAGGTGACGTTGTTTAAGAGTGACTTTTAGCCACATCTATCCGGACTTTTATACTTCAGTGTTTGAGAGGATAACTATTTCTGTCATGTTTGGGAGAGTGGCGAAGGTCAGGAGCACGGGCTGTCAACAATGTCTGGCTGAAGAAATATGCTGGGTACCCAGCGTTCTCGTATGACATAGTCCTGGTAAGGAAATGTGTCTGACAACGTAAGCTTAGCTAGCCAGATTTGTGAATCTGTAATGCTGTTTGTGACAAAATTCTATCTCAATGTTGTGTGGCGGCCGAGTCACAGAAATATAGCGGTTAACTATACAGTAGTTAGCTATTAGCTAAATAGCTACGAATCTCCGTCAACTGCAGTGCAGTAACTAAGATAGCTAACGTCTGTTCTGTTGAAAGCTGCCCATGATTATCCAGATAGTTAGCTATTTGGATATATATATAGGTTAGTTATCTTGCAATAGTTTGGGAAACGTTATGATGCGTGGCAATCCAGTAGCCACTGTATTTCAGTAATTGTATTTCTAAGGAGGTAAAACTGGATGTAGAGCGAGCACGGTTTGCTGAATACTTAGAAAGAACATGGAAGTAATCAGCCAATCTTGCTAGGCTCATGCCTGCTCAGTCTCTCTTAACTGTCACCAACACGTCACTTAAATACGTGCCAATGTCAGAGATCAACAAGATTAGTATCAGTATTCTACTTAGTAGCTAAAACAGCACTGTGACTGTAGGTTTCTATTTTGTTCAGTGAAATCATGATCTGAACTTTAATTGAAGCGTCCGCAGGTGAAGATAAAGCGAAATCATGCCCGGGAAGCTGAAAGCTAAGATTGTGGCTGGGCGCCACTTACCTGTCATGGACAGAGCCAGCGACCTAACTGATGCCTTCGTAGAGGTGAGCATGGTGCATTGCCATTTTATACTGAATATACTAAAAACATCAAGTCAGCATAATCTTTCAACCTCGTCAATTGTGGGACTACGGAGAGCTAGGTTGGATCTCAATCTGAAAGTAGGGAGGGGCAGTTCGATGATGTTGTGGTGGATGGCTGTGGAGTGTGTATTGTAGGGGGGTGACATGGGAATGTTTAACATAGTTGCAGGGGTTTCATGCCACACGTAGGGAGCACTACCAACAGTGATTTGCAGTAGTCTGGAGGTTGATTTTCTATGTGCCCTGCTTCCTCTGTGAAGTAAAGTTGCACTCTGAAAGTTGTGCATGAGCTTGCAGAAGCAAGTTGCTGTGTCACAGAGAACTTCAGGATTACATCAAAATTCTTTGCACTCTGGGAGAGGGGACACAAGGAGTTGTTAACCATGATGGAAGTGTCTTTGATTAGATAGGCATTTCCCATGCCTCTCTGCACAGGAAGTGCAGATGTGAATTGTAGAGATTTCTGCCAGACATGCATAAATACATGGGTTCATAAAAAATACTTACATAAATACATGGGTTTATAAAAAATACTTACATAAATACATGGGTTTATAAAAAATACTTACATAAATACATGGCTGCGGGTTTAACTGGAGCTCATAGCAACGCAGTTACACTTGCGTTTACAGAAACATTAGTTACAGCAGCAGTTACACTTATATCACGATAGATTAAAGATTCTTTGTTGAAACAATATTAATGTTCATATATTTATTTGCGTATTCTTGCCATCATTATTATTTTTAAATATATGCTGCGCTTGTTTTGTATGTACTGTTATGCTTAAAGTTAAATTCAAGAGAGCAAGAAAGAAAGCATGTTTAGATTTGTACAGCTTTTAATAATAGTATTCTCTAAAACGTGAACCAATAATTAGAATAGTACAAATAAAATCACGCTGGTGTGCTTCTTAAACTACACCCCAAATTAAATATCTGTTCTTATTCTAATTAAATTGTTAGCAAAATTAGTAATATCACAATAGCACAGATTCTGCTATTTTCATTGAATTATAAAAAACAACTATAATGATAATTATCAATATATTGCCCAGCCATACTTTACTTTGTTTTGGAGTGCAGACTTAATAATTTCAAGCAAAGTCAATGATTTCTGGCCAAGGCAACCACATTCAGCACCTGTCACTCCAGCCCACTTAGCCCATTATACTGAAATAAACGTCTTTAATGTAGCAATCTCTTAAATGGCTCTGCCCATGCTGGCACAGATGCCAGGCAATCATGTACACAAATGTCTTGGTTCAACTACATTATGGACACAGATCATGTCTTGGTTCACCTACATTATGGACACAGATCATGTCTTGGTTCAACTACAATATGGACACATGCCATGTCTTGGTTCACCTACAATATGGACACATGCC
>JACXGK010014804.1:0-11135 GCA_016801125.1 Novumbra hubbsi
GGGTAGCCCCATCGCCCAGGCTAGCTCCATCGCCCAGGCTAGCCCCATCGCACAGGTTAGCCCCATCGCCCAGGGTAGCCCCATCGCCCAGGCTAAAGCCCCCATCGCCCAGGCTAAAGCCCCCATCGCCCAGGCTAAAGCCCCCATCGCCCAGGCTAGCCCCATCGCCCATGCTAGCCCCATCGCACAGGTTAGCCCCATCGCACAGGCTAGCCCCATCGCCCAGGCTAAAGCCCCCATCGCCCGGGCTAGCCCCATCGCACAGGCTAGCCCCATCGCCCAGGCTAAAGCCCCCATCGCCCGGGCTAGCCCCATCGCACAGGCTAGCCCCCATCGCCCAGGCTAAAGCCCCCATCGCCCAGGCTAGCCCCATCGCCCAGGCTAGCCCCATCGCCCAGGCTAAAGCCCCCCCCTTTACGGTCAGGAATTCCAGCAGGACGCGTATAGAGGAAGAGCACTGGATTGAGAGAGCTGGAAGGTGGTGGTGGGCGGGGGCGAGGGGGTGGTACAGTGCCTTTCTTTACAGCCCACTGCCCGGTGACTTCACTACTTGACTAGAGAGTGGGGGAGAAAGATCAGAAAGAGGCAGGCAGGCAGGGAGGGGGGGAGGAAAGGAGAGTGCTTTAGCACAAGAGACCCTCTTTATAGACTGTTAAACACTGAGGCCCATTCAACCTTGTTGCCTCATCCCCCTGTTTCCGGTAGAAAGGCGAAAAAAACATGAAAGAAAGACTGACGGATGTAAACTGTGAAAACAGGCAGGCTGTGTTGCAACCACGTTCTCTTCTAATTGTCATCTCTCTCACACGGAGTGGCAGAGGAAAGCAAACTCATAGTGAACGTAACATGGACAAGCGCTCTGACTAGCTGATGGTCAAAGGGAATACATGTATGAGGCCATGTGATCTTACCAGACCTTATTATGAGTGAATAAATAAAGTTGTGTCAGGCAGTTTCCATTTGCAGCGGATAGAAAAAGATGTTACACTTTCCCTGTTACACAGGAACTCTTCTATAGAGTCATTCCTGCAGATGATTAAGAACAGGCTTTGCCTCACACATTGCAGCTCCTTAAAATCCGGAGAGACAGATTGATCATGCTAAAAAGCTTTTCGGGACGTAATGCCGACCTCCTCTGAAGAAGACTACAGTGGCTAGCGATAACACCGGAACACAGGCTCTGGAAAGACAGCTTTTTTCAAGCCTTATTGGTGGAATGCATCAAGATGTCTGACTGTAAATGTACTAAACACTCAGGAGTTCAGTAAGAAACCTGCTGTAGATTCAGATTTAGAGAAACGATACTGTGCGTTTCGCCATAGATCCTGCCCTACGCTCTCCGCTGCTTGTCTGTTGACTAAATCTATCACATAAACTGAGCTGAGACTCACTTACCCTTGCGTACACACACAAAGATGGAAAATGTGGTTGTGCTCAGCAGTCCGGCATGGGGACCGCGGGAAGTCATCTGACAGACACACACACAATACCACACCAGCCACCCCCGACGCACAAACACCCCCGTACCCAGATATCTTACTGACCACAGTCTTCTCAGAGAAACAGACAGAGTAAAAACCCAAGGAATCTGAGGGAGAGGTGCCGAGCCCTGTCGCTGAGGCCGGTTGCTACGCGGCGCTACACCAGCTGTTGGTTGTCCCTGACTGTGACTTTGGGACTATTTAATCTGATTGTGTGATGCGTCCCCGTGGCCACGGTATCAGCGCATCCTGGTCAAGGGCTCCGGAACACACGGGCGTGTGACGAGGCTGGCTGGAACTACAAATGAGGAGTTTGTAAATCTATGCATGGCACACGGCACCGCTCAATCAATCCCACAAGGGCCCTTAGGAGCTGTCTGGTTCTGTACCCTCTGTCTCACCCACTCTCTCACTTTCCTCCAGTCCCTCACCCTCTTGCTTACACTTTCTCCCTCACATCCTTTCCTCACTCCCTCCCTCGCTTTTCTCTCTCCCTCACGTTCATTTTGCTTTCTGACCCACCATCTCTCCCCCTTTTCCAACCACCCGATCCCTCTCCCTCTCTCCTTCTCCCCCTCTCTCTCTCGGAGACATCGGCGTGTCAAACAAGGAAATGCTTTTACGCTAAGTGGTGGTTTGCATGAAACAGCTGTGAGGAGGCAGCTCCTCCTTGCCCGAGTCTTGCCTGGCACAGGGGTGGGATAGAGTATGTGTCCCAAATAGCGCCCTCATGTATATATAGTGCCCTGCTCGTGAATTGGAAGTGAGCATTGCCATTTGGGACAACCCCAGCAAGACAGAACAGACTGTCTGTTAGTGAAAGACTGACTGCTGCTTTGACTCCACATGGGAAAAACAGCAGAGGTGATGAAATAAAGGATTCCGAGTTTCAGCGCTCCAGCTGATTCCAACATGGATTTATCCAACAGTGTCTACATCCCATTGTATTCCTCACACCCACCATGAAGCGATTATTCCCTTGGAAACAAGTCCTGACAGAAAATGCTCTCGGAGTACTTTCAAGCATTTCTTTCAGCTGTGAAATCACAAACTGGCCTACCTACATGCTATTATGTACCCCACTGCCCAATACATTGATAAAACAAGTAATGTGGAAGTAGCTGTTCTTCTGCCCACGACGTTTTGCTAACACATTGTGCATACCAGTATAATGTAGAGACAAAGTGTGATGATGTAATTTGAAATGGTTGGGTACATTTTGGCCACCCTCCCCTAGTTTTTAAATAACAGGCACACACACACTTGATTTGTTTTACTATTCTTGTGGGGACCCAAATCCTTACCCTAACCTTAATTATTCAACATTTTATTTTCCCATAACCCCTAACCCTTGACCCAAACCTAAGCCAAAAAATCTAACTTTTACCCAAACCCTTCATCTAACACTAAACCCCTAAAATTCACCCTGACCTTCTCTTCTCTCCCAACTCAAAAATAGCCTATTTATAGCCATGAGGATTTGGCTAGAGTACGGCATCGGGTCTGGATCCAGCAATGAATCCACAAAATAAATCACTCATTGAACTATTATTTTGCAGGATGGAAATGCATTATACCAGCAACAACTCAGGATGTGAATAGCCTACTTTTGATTAATCAGCTAAGCTAATCAGTACCTACTTTACCGCAAACGAAAAAAATGAGTAGCTTGCGTAACGACAATTGAAGAAATTACTTTGGGATTTTTACGAAGAATGTTGACATGGTAGATGGAGGCAGAGCACATCCCACTAAAGGCAGAGTGATATCCGTAAATTAGCATGAAAACATCATCGCACATAGCTGGCTTGTAACAGCGACTTTTATAACTTAACCTTGTTCTTTCTGCGATTGTAATGATGAATGGCTCAATGAGGCGGAACCTCAAATCAAATTAGCGCAGGAAAGTGAAGTTAAGGATAGGATGTCTGGAGGCATGAATGCATTTCTGTTTCTCTTTTGCGGGTAATGGTTTGGTACTCGGAACAGAATTTATGCGGGTGTGTCGAGTGCTGAAGAAAGATCTGCCCTTCTGTCGGCTGTCACGTGGATCTCAGGACAGATGAATCCAACACTGACCTGTGCATGTCGCTAGACTAGGGATATGTCTCCGCAAGGTACTTTTTTCTGTTTCACCATCCTTGTGGGGATTTTTGTGCGAGAAAAAACAAAAACACACACACACGCACACAGGAGATCAGAGAGTGAACTTATCAAAGACAGATCAGCGAAGAGGAGTGTGTGTCTACGGTCATCATTTTAGAGTAGCTTCAAAGACATATCTCCTCTGCTCAGGTCTCCCTCTCCGCCCCCGCCTCTCTCTCAAACCGTCTAATTCTCTCTCTCGTACTCTCTCTCACTTTCTCCTACACTCCCTCAGTCTCTGTATTCCACTCAAACGCAGAAAGGCCCGAGGGATTCAGCAGAGGTGCAGGCCTTCAGGGTGTCGACAGGCCCGAGGGATTCAGCAGAGGTGCATGCCTTCAGGGTGTCGACAGGCCCGAGGGATTCAGCAGAGGTGCAGGCCTTCAGGGTGTCTGCAGGCCCGAGGGATTCAGCAGAGGTGCAGGCCTTCAGGATGTCTGCAGGCCCGAGGGATTGAGCCCTAACTTTTTAGATCTGTTCAAAGATGTAAGCAAATGGGCCAGCTATTCTCAAATCTCTTCAACTCTCTCTCTCTCTTAACCTCTACGGACCTCGGCAGCTGCCAAAGCCTGGTAACTAGCATTGTCTTTAGTAGCGCTGAACATAAAGTGCCTCTCCACGGAACCGTTATTCTCCGTTAACGTCACACCCCCCTGTGTTTTCTGTTCATTTTTGACACGTCATCGGTATTCATTTGTGAAATGCTGTTGTTCATTTTCATTCTGAATGGAGTTGTCTTATTGATGTGGGGGTGGGCCTGTGCAAAACAATAGTGTGTGAGTGACATGCATCAAACACACTTTTAAAATGCATTTTCAAAGATGCCGCCACTATATATAAATGCATGTGTTAATGAATATATAAATAACAAACAAACTGGCGCTAGGAATTTGTTGGCTTTTTAGTTGGTCTCCTGGATTTGTATTGATGCTTTTCACCTGTTTTCCGGGGGTTTAACATATTATGTCACAGCAATGTAAAATCTCTTTGTCATCCATCACCAAGAGAAAAACCAAGCAAATAACTTCTACATAGCTCCTTGTTCAATACCTGCATAAGTACATGCTAGGAACACATACAAATGTTGGAACAGGAACAATTTAGAAGTTATGTTCCAGAATTAGAGAAGACTGTTCCTTGGACCTCTCTGCTGCTTTCGACAACATCTGCACGCTATCCTTCTAGACTGCATGGAAACAACGCATATGTGGTACGGTGCTTGACTGGTTCCGATCAAATCTCGCTGACCGGAGGCAGTGTGTGTCATTTGGTGGCTCAAAATCCCAGCCAGTCCTGGTCAAACAAGGCGTGCCACCAGGTTAAGTGCTTGGGCCCCATCTCTTTACTGTCTGCATGTTACCCCTGGGACAGATCATTCGCTGACATGGCCTTCATTTCCACTCCCATGCAGATGACACTCAGATTTGCATTAACACCAAACTTTACTCACACTTACCACCCTCAACTCTGATCAGCTGTCTTCAAGACATCAAAAACTGGATGACTACTAACTTACTAAAACTCAATAATAATAAAACAGAATGAAAGTTGGTGACCTTGTGCTGTCTATTGATGGCTGTTCTATCTGCCCATCCTCTGAAGTCCATAATCTTGAATCTTTGATCCATCTCTCTCCTTCGAGCCCCACATCAAGTCTATCAACAAGTCAGCCTTCTTTGACTTCCGAAACATCTCCGCAGTGCTGCTGCCCCTAAATTGTGGAACTCTCTCCCGTCAGCAACACGCAGACTCTATCAACACTTCAGGCTAGCTTTTCCCATGGCTTAGCCTGATAGTTGTATTTTATTGTTTAGTGACCTTGGGTATCTTGAAAGGCGCTTATAAAATTGTATTTATTATTATTATTATGTATCTGCCTTCCTGGCTAACAAACTCTTAACCAAATCAAATGTTGGGCTAGGGCAGGTGATATTGCTTCTTCCTAAGTAGCAAATAATAAATTGTACTTACAGACTTTCTTTTTATCACCTGTCAATTAACCAGTAGTTATGTAGCAGTAACGATTTTGTTCATATGGAATTTATTACATAAATCGTTCCTACATTATGCGTTCTTGACTTTTTGTTACCTCATATTGTCATGGGTAATTTTGTTTAAGTAACGAGACATTTTGAATCGTTGCCATTAACACAGATAATGAATGCATAGACAGTTGATAAAAACACTAACACAATCAGTGCAATATTTAATAAGTTTGTCAAATTTGCCACGAAGAGGACGCATGTGCATATCGTCCCCAGTCATAATGAGGAAGACGGCGAGAGAGGCAAAGACCAAATCGAAGATCACAGTTTTAGAACCTCAGAGGAATCTTGAGGTAATCTCACTGACTCATAGTCTCATAATCAACCGATAGTCACCACCTCCATGTCCACAAGCTCTTCGAAAGGATTAAAAGAAGAAAGCCCTTACTGAGCCCAACCCACAAATGACAGCACTGGAATTTTGCCAAGTGTTATTGGAGCTACAACTGGAGTGTTGTGGTCTGATGAGGCACAAATGTAATGTGTGTTTCTGACCATGGCACGATTGGGGACAAAAGGGGACTGCATATAAGAAAAGCACCTGATACCCACAGTAAAATACAGTGGTGGATCATTGATTCTTTGAGGTTGTTTTACTACTAGTGGTCCAGGGACTGTTGTTAAGATCGATGACATAATGAATTCTAGTAAGTACTATGGTATTTTAGTCCAAAACATGGTTGCCTCGGCCAGAAGATTGAGACTTAACCGTGGATTGACCTTTCAACAAGACAATGACCGCAAAACATATCAAAATCAACTCCGAAAAGGTTTTGGGACAACCAAATCAATGTTTTACAACGGCCATCTCAGCCACCGGACTTCAATTCAATTGAAAACCTATTGTCTGAATTGAAGACAAATGCTAACCTTAGACCATTAAATGTGTTGAATAGAGCATCCCTCAGAAAGTGTATGCCAAACTTGTCAGACTTCAGAGGAAGAGGTTCTGGGCTGATATCCACTCCACTTAAAACATATAAAATGTATGGATGTCAATACTTTTGAAACTTATTTTTTGCAGAAAAAAACTAAATAATTAAAATAACAAATGGATCAGAAATACAGTGTAGACATCGTTAATGTTGTAAATGACTATTGTAGCTGGAAACTGAGGATTTTTAATGGAATATTTACGAAGGCTTAATGAAACCCATTATCAGCAAACATCAGTCCTGTGCTCCAATGGCACGTTGTGTTTGCTAATCTAAGTGTATCATTTTAAAAGGCCAATTTATCATTAGGAAACCCTTTTGCAGTTATGTCAGCATAGCTGAAAACTTTTGTGCTGATTAAATAAGCAAAAAACAGGCATTTTTTTGACTAGTTGAGGATCTGAAGCATCAGAAATAGTGGGTGTTGTGGACAGACAAATGTTTCAGGTGTTCAGATTATAAAGACACATATTTGTGAGACAAAGACCAAATGGAAAGATGCTGGAGGCTGGTGGAGGCCATTTGATGGTCTGGGGGTGATTTGATGGTGGTGAAATGGGATATGTGTACAGGGTAAAAGGGATCATGAAAGAAATCCCTCCATTTTGCAACACCATGCCATACCCGGGTTACAGCACAAGATTCAAGCCAATTTCATTATACAACCGGACAACGACCCAAAACCCAGCCCCAAACCATGCAAGAACTATGTAGCGAAGAAGCAGGCAGCTGGTATTTTATCTATTATGGAGTGGCCAGCACAATCACAGCATCTCAAATCTATCGAGCTGTGGTGGAGGCAGCTTGACAGTAAGGTATGTAAAAAGTGTCCATCCAACTTGTTAGAGAAGCTTCAGGTAACATGGGGAGAAATCTATTTTACCTCAGAACATTGACAATTAGAATGCCAGAGTTCTACAGGGCTGAGGATTCTTTGACGAAAACAAAGTTTGAAAGCAACAATTATTATTTGAATTAAAATTCATTATTTTTAATAAAAAGATCTTACAAAACCATTACTGTATTTCCCATTAATTCTACAATTTCCTATTCAAATTAAATAAATGTATGTTTTTATTTCTTTTCTTTTCTCTTCCTATTTTTACCCCCTTTATCTTCCAATCTTACTGTACAACCTTGTGCATAATGGTTCTCAATTGGATTCAGATTGTGGGAACATGAAGGCCAGTCAATGGCATCAATGCCTTTGTCAACTTCCTACACATTCTGGAGCCTACTGCACCAGCATACGTTCTGACAATGGGTCTGAGGATTTCATCTGAGTAACTAACAGAGTACAGTTGGCACGGATGTCAGCGCTACCCTCCAAAGATACGCCTCCCCAGACCATCACTGACCCACCACCAAACCGGTCATGCTGGATGATGATGCAGGCGGCATAACATTCACCACGGCGTCTCCAGACTCTTTCACGTCTGTCACACATGCTCAGTGTAAACCTGTTATTATCTGTGAAGAGGACCTGCCAATTATGTTGTTCTCTGGCGAATGCCAAACAAGCTGCACCGTGCTGGGCTGTGAGTACCGGTCCCACTAGAGGACGTCGGGCCAGCATGCCACCCTCATAGAGTCTGTTTTTTGACAGTCTGGACACAAGTAGCCCGCTGGAGGTCATTTAAGGGGCTCTGGCAGCGCTCCTCCAGCTCCTCTTGGCATAAAGGACCATATACTGGTTCTTCAGCTGGGTTGATGCCCTTCAACGGCCTTGTCCAGCACTCCTCATGTAACGGCCCGTCTCCTGGTATCTCCTCCATACTCTTGAGACTGTACTGGGAGACACAGCAAACTTTCTTGTGACGGCATATCTCTGAAGTTTAATTAACTGGGTGTTAAACTATGATGATTACGCGTTCCCTTAAGTGTTTGGAGCAGTGTAGTATTTTAAAATACACACCACCGTTGAAAGGTTTTTGGTCACTTGTTTTCCATGAAAACCTACATGGAATATGTGTACGGGATCCGTATGTTTGTCTGGCCCGGGGCTTCCAACAGCACATGCATATGCATACTGTTCGTTTGGCCATGGCCAATGCGGTGGGCTGTGGTTCCGTGGCGACGAGAGACGGATGGGGTGTGAGTGCAGTGATGTCGCTGTGACAAATGGGCCAACCATGTTGGCTGAGACTCGCACATCGCCTCTCATTTCAATTAGTTCCCAGCACTGCCACACCAGCCACCCGAGCCAGCTATCCAGACCCCCCCCCGCCCACTGTACATCCCAAACGCACACACACACACACACAGCAGAGAGCCCCCTACCTAACTAAAGTCAATGATCCATAAGAAGAGCTTCTTGAATTAATCTCCCCTCAATTACCAAGACAACACTTTCTCTTTCCATTCCAGCAATCAGCCAGCCGCCCGTTACTTCACTATCAAAATGAGTGGCACGAATGGCATACTTCCCCCCATATAATGGCCTACTTCTGACCAGTGCTTAAGTCGCGCACTTGTAGGAACTAGGGTTCCATTTTGGATGTAGCTCTCCTACCAGCTCCTAGCACAGTGACTCTGTCATTATGTTGGTTTTACCATCCTCGTGGTGTGGTGGAATAACCTCAAAACTAACTCCAAAACCCACCAATGTAAATTGTAACTTTCAACATAGACCTGACCCCTAAACCAAGACCAGTGAAATGTGCCCACGTGGAAATATTTGCAATCTCTGTGGGGATTTATATACAGACAAGTACAATAAAACAAGGACCCGTGCACAGACATACACACAAACACACAGCCATGTTTGTTTTCCAGCCGATATGGGGCAGAGTCCATATGTTTTTTTCCTCTCAGTATCAATTTTGTGAAGTGCAATTCTGTGAAATGATCCCATTATGGGCAGTCATTTGGGCTAATGGTAATAGCCTGCGTTTACTCTCTGACTTCAAAATATACACGCAGAAATGTGCAGCACACATGCATGATGAAAAGACATTGAGCCACCGTGTAATCAGCTTGGTTTATATGGTCTAATATCTGCACAATATTATAATCATCTTGTTTTTATAAGGTATAATATCTGCACCAGAAGTGTTAAACGTGTTTAATAAGAAGTGTTGCCTCTAACCTGAAAAAAACAATCCTGATTTAAAAAGAAGGACACAGTCTCTGGAAATATTATAACACCTCTATAAATAGTATGGCACATCTAAAAGGCCCCTAGAAGCACTGAAGCTGGTTTCAAAGACATGACACCTCTAAACAGCAACATCATGTGTTGAATAATATTGTTAAGTATGAACCTCAAATCTACCAGAAGGGGATGCATATGGTTTGAAAGGAATGTCTCGTTAAAAGAACTACCACCATTTATTAAATCAAAATTTCCACAGTTGGTTTAAGAAGTCCTAGAAGTCTTAACAGACCAACCATATGAGAAGTTTTGATCATGATTTAAAATATGGTTTAAAAGACCACTCATACAAGAAGTGTGAAATGTAGTTTAAAAAAACACCCGTCCCATAAGTGCAGGTCATGGTGTGAAAGACCAGATGTACCAGAAGTGATGAATATAGTTCAAAAGACCACTTGTACCAAAAGTGATGAATATAGTTCAAAAGACCACTTGTACCAAAAGTGATGAATATAGTTTAAAAGACCACTTGTACCAGAAGGTCATGGTTTATGTGCCGGCCAGTCTTTGTCTGTCTGTAGGTATGTCTGTCTGTCAGTCAGTTTGTCTGTCAGTGTGTCTTTGTCCGTCTGTCAGTCTGTCTATAGTTAGCATTTCTCTTTAGAGTTGTGCTGGATGGCGAATGGTTCTATTAGTCTAAACGTTCCCCCTCTGTGCTCCCCATCCGCTGAACCCCTCTCTCCCATGATCTCATCTCCATTCAGCTTTCCACCCCTTCTTGAGCCTCCCCCTCAGCCTCTTTCCCCTCTTCACCAGTCTGTCTTTCTTCCCTCTCTTCTGCTCCACCTTTCTCCTTGTGCTCCCACTCTCTCCCACTGCTCCCCCCACTCTCTATAGCCCAGAGGGCTAGCAAGTTGAAGAGGAGCTGGGTTGAGTGGAGCAGAGCATCATTGAGCGGGGGATTTCAGCGAAGCCTCAAAGGGCTTGTGCTCCATCTTAACACCCTGGGTAACCTCCAAAGCTTTTAATCTACTAGAAAAAGTGCACAAGGTTAATGTGGCCCCAAGCGAACTGTGTGTATGAGTGTTGACCTCAGCTTTATGTCATTTCGTTAATTAAGAAGCCCTACGTTTGATGCATCAGACAAATAAACACTGAATAGTTCTCAGCACTCCCCACTAACAGACCACCAGGGCCAAGTCCAGGCCAAGACCGAAGCAAACCGAGTCTGAGTCAAGACCAAGTCCAGGCCAAGACCGAAGCAAACCGAGTCTGAGTCAAGACCAAGTCCAGGCCAAGACCGAAGCAAACCGAGTCTGAGTCAAGACCAAGTCCAGGCCAAGACCGAAGCAAACCGAGTCTGAGTCAAGACCAAGTCCAGGCCAAGACCGAAGCAAACCGAGCCTGAGTCAAGACCAAGTCCAGGCCAAGACCG
>JACXGK010014805.1:0-11158 GCA_016801125.1 Novumbra hubbsi
GGGTGGGGGTGTGGGTGAGGGTGTCCCCTTTCATGTGTTGGAGTGACGGACAGCCAGTTGCCTCTGTTGGGCAGCCGTGAGGAGTGTCTACATTGAAGGAGGCCCGGCCCGGCTCTATTGTTCTCTCCAGGGGCGCTCCCTGTCCTCGTCACGGCCCAGCGAGGGCAGGTGCTTCGGGGTGTGAAAATAGGAAGCCCTTCTTCGGCCTCGGACAGGCTTGGCTTAGGTGCATGCACTCTGACATAAGACAAAAGGGCCAACACTCACCTCGTTCTACAGAAAAAAGGAGACCACATTGTCTTTGACAGAAGACGGCCCAGCCACCAGAGAGGAGTCCCCGGAGAGTCTTTCTCAAACAGGAAGCACCAACCTTTAGACCCATACACATTTGTTCTGGAAAGAGTCGGTCACCCCCTGTTCATAACATACTGATGCTGTTCCATCTATAGTTAATATAGTGATATGTGTCCACTATGAAGTTTTGTAATATCACTTTTTGACGTTTTTGACCATTGCCTATATTCATTATCCTAGGTCTTAAAAATCCCAAATTTGCATGGACTACAATATTGGTGCAGACATATCTAGATATGTACGTGTGACAGAATCAACTATTATGCTTAAGAGTAAATGTAATGATAAAGGTTATACTGAAGATAATAATAACCGTCACGGTAAAGATAACTGTAAATGTAATGATAAAGGACATATTGAAGGTAATGATAGGCATCATGTTAAAGACAAAAGATACGTGTAAATGTAATGACAAAAGTCATATTAAAGGTAATAATAACCATCATGTTAAAGATAACGGTAAATGAAATGATAAAGGTCCTAATAAGGATAAGGTTGAAGGTAAGTGATAAAATTCTAATAAATATTAAAGGTAATTATATTTGTTAATAACAAGGATAAAGATAATGAGAAAGAAAATGTTAAAGATGATGAGTCAGGTTTAAGGTACCTTGTAGATGATGATAAACATAGGGGAAATGGTTATGATACTGTGAAATGTCTCATAAGGATAATAGTGAAAATAATTATAAACTAATGATAAAGAGCAAAGTAAATAATAGAGTATGAAGAGATAACAGCGGAGCCCGGGACCCTGTCCAGAGAGCAGGGCCAAGTTTCTCATCAAAGCCCATCTGATTATTTTCCAGGAGTTTTTCCTGTCAGGATGTTATGATTGTCTTCATGTTCGGTGGCCGCTGATAAATGCTGTCTCTTGTTTTCACCTGTGATGTCATATGACAGGCTGATGGCCTGACTTCCCCTCCAGTTACTGTGAGATGAGGAATCTATGTGTGTGTGTGTGTGTGTGTGTGCCTACTTGCATACGTGCACAAGTCGGCGTGAGTGCCGAGCTGAAAGATGTCCGTGCTTCACCCTCTCCAACACCCTGTCCTCTTCCTGAGTGACGGCTGGGCCTGGTTTGGACACTCTTGGCTGTTAGAAGCAGTGGCCCATATTCCTGCCTCTCCTTTTGTTTTCTTTATTGTAGCATTGGTAGACACAGCAAGCAATGTCAGATTAAGTTCATCTGTAAGGGCTGTTGTAAAATGCCCGGTAATAGTGGTCAACAGAAACCCCAGAATCAAAATACCACTCTGAGCTTAGAATATAATACACATGATTTGGGCAGTTGTTATTTCAGTATTAAGAACATTCAAAAATGGAAGGATTATTTGTTTAAAGACACTAGAAACAGGAATAGTATGCCAACAAAAAGTAAAATGATAAAAAAATCTATTACATTATTTACATTTTTTGGGAGCATTAAGTGCCAAACAAAGTTACATTGATCATTCATTTAATCAAATGTTGTTGTCACAAAGTGCTTCTACAAAAAACCCAGCCTGACACCCCCAGGAGCAAGCCACAACAGTGTTAAATCGGTTGACATTTTAAGAGTCTATAAAATGTAATCCTGGTAAGAAGCATGACCAGATAGACAGGAACAAACCCAGGGGGAGGATGGTCAGCAGAGTGGTACAGGAAATACGTTAAAACATAAAAAATGAACACTTCGAAAAGCTATGCCCAATACAAAATGCAATTGTTTGGTTGCTGCAATCATTTTTCAGCCATCATTCACCATTAACCCCATGCTCCTTAAGACTTTCTTGTATGACGAGATGTTTCCCCGGCACTAATAAATGCAAAGGCATCAAGTTAACAGGTTGTCCAGCCATCACTCCACAGTTGGTTGATTTGATTCCCTGCGGTGTTAATGAAGCCCTGGTGGGAACGTATGAGTGTGTGAGGAGCACTGACACAGGCCACAGGCACACCTTCCACTGTGAAGGCACACCTTCCACTGTGAAGGCACACCTTCCACTGTGAAGGCACACATGTTACTGTGGGATGTAGGGCACCCATTTCACCATTTCTGTATTTCAACATGATTGTTCCGGGCAGGTACACAGCCGTAGGGGAACAGTTTGGAGTCTACAGCAGCGCTGTACCGGGTCGATGCTGTAGACTACAGTGAATACATAGTAATAAGGCAGGGGTGGGCAAACATTTTGGCTCGGGGGCCACATCAGGATTTTGAAATGAAATGGAGGGCCACATTTGTTTTTGTAATTTGTTAATCATAAATTATTTGCAGGCCAGAAAAGGGCAGAAGTTAAAACATACATTACATATGTACTGTAGATCCCTTATAATGTGTAAATAGTTTAAATTCTGACTGAGATGTATAAGAATCGGCTGGTGAGTTGGTTTTTTAATTCCCCCCAAAATTATTTTATTACATTCCGTGGGCCGGATGGGACAGCCTCGCGGGCCGCATTTGGCCCTCGGGCCGTAGTTTGCCCACCCCTGTAATAAGATGACATGTGGGTTGTAAACCTGTTTTAGGGTTGCAAGCATGGATTGTGATGTGTGGTGTAGTGTGAACTAAAAATGCCAGATACCAATACAACTAAACATGCTTTTCGCAGTCATTTTGAAGCTATGTCTTCGTGGGGCTTGGGTGTTGGGGAAAGGGGTTGTGTTAAAGGGTTAATTGCAACCTGAGCCTCAGAGTGGACTTTCCTACCCCCTAATCTGTTGGCCCCTTTCTACTGGGGTTGTAATCTTGATGGAGCTATTCATTATTTCAAATTTCAGGCGACACTCCAGATGTACATAAGCATGTGTGCTGTGTGTGTGCTGTTTGTGTGTGTCCGTGTAAGTGCGTGTGTGTGTGTGTGTGTGTGTGCGTCCTTGTGTTTTCATCTGTGCATAGTCTCAAGTTTATCCCCTCAAGTCATTTTCCTCGTTCTTTATCTAATGTTTCAGTGCCAGGGAGATTGCTGGCTGACTAAGTTTCCCTGAGGCCGGGGGAGCCTCGGGCCATTGTTCTGGGGGCTGACGGCATTGGACAGGCCCCTCACCGACGCTGACAGACATCACCACTGATTCGTCTGCACTTCCTGTGCAGACTCAGACTGAGCTCCGTGTTTGCCTCTTTTCGCTTATCAAACCCACCTCTAAGGAGAAGCCAAAGAGAGACGAAAAGAGAGATAGAGTGCAAGGGTAGACAGAGTTTCTCCCTCGTATGTTTGAATCAGATGGGGTTTACGTGTGTACGGCAATGAGAATGTGTGTGTGTGTGTTTGTTTGTATGTATTTATGTATGTTGGGGCCTAAATTGCTCTACTTTCACTACGGGTTTATCTATCTCTGTTTGGGCACGATGAGTTGAGAGAAAGAGAGAGATTCTTGTTTGTGATAAGATAAGAATGTAGCAGTCGGTTGATTGTTCAGATCGCTGGTGCAGGAGGAGGAAGTGCCTATCTGATGTGATTTTCACTTTGGATTTTGAAAGGGGAGTGACTGAAGGAGAAACGTATCTGTCTTCTTCTGGGTGGGAACTTGTAAGAAGGGCCTCGTAAACAACAACATATCTAGAAGTGACTCGCTGACTCTAAAGTTACGGTGGATTGTATTGAATTACCCCCGTGGGTAGGTGTTGAGGATGTGACGAGGGCATGCCTGCTCATGCAATTCCAGAGAATGTGCGTGTTCATGGTGCTTTACTGTTTATCTGTGTCTTTCCCTGTGTATGTGAACGCCTCAGCCAAGAATGCCATTGTTGAATGGCACCACTAAGAGCAGCAAAAGAAAATGCAACAGGTTGGAATAAAGGAAATGTGTTTTTGGTATCTACCAGTAAACGATCCCCACACTAACCATTCACTTGTCAATTAATGTTCTTTCCTTTACTTGTCAGTCGGTGTTCCCTACACTCTTTCCTTTACTTGTTAGTCGTGTTCCCTACACTCTTTCCTTTACTTGTCAGTCGGTGTTCCCTACACTCTTTCCTTTACTTGTCAGTCGGTGTTCCCTACACTCTTTCCTTTACTTGTCAGTCGGTGTTCCCTGCACTCTTTCCTTTACTTGTCAATCAGTGTTCCCGGCACTCTTTCCTTTACTTGTCAGTCAGTGTTCCCGACACTCTTTAATTGTCAGTCAGTGTTCCCTACACTCTTTCATTACTTGTCAGTCTGTGTTCCCGACACACTTTCCTTTACTTGTCAGTCGGTGTTCCCTACACTCTTTCTTTACTTGTCAGGCTTCTTCTTTCTCTGGTTTGGTCTGTCTCTATATTGTACTCTAAATCTGGATATCCTCCTTATATTCACAAACACTGCTTCACCCAGTGTGTGTAATAATAATGTATGTGTGTGTATTATGAACATGTCAAGTCCCTTGCCCTCTCTTTCAGCAGCATGTTATTACATCTGACCTCTTGGTTGCCATCTTTTGCAGATATTTAAAGGGGAGATCCTGGAGGTTTATATTAGTTTGAAATGTAGACTTATTTCTACAGTGGCGGCTGCACAATTAGCCTGCTCCAGGGTACCCAGACGTGGGTCAGAGTGCCACCCCAGAGAGGAGATTGACAAGATCTGTTGATAAGTAGAACATATTTCTGGACGTCTCATGATTTAGTGAACTTCCTCGTCGGGCGATCCTGTGATTATGTCAATGAGGAATGGTTTTAAGGCCAGGGTAAGTGTTGTGGGGATTGGTATACCTCGAGAGGATCTCGGCGGTTCGGCATTCAATATTAAGCAAGTCAAAATAAAAAAAAACTATTTTTAGCATCAACTTCATAACCAATCAACTGAGTGCTAACTGTAATTTCTGATACATTGTCTTACCGAATGTGAGCCAATGAAACCTTAGTAAGACATTACCATCTGGGAAAGTCTTGCAATCATTTTCCCCGCTCTTGGTCTGTCCTCTCTGTTCATCTCCTCAAAACAAGGAAAGCCCGTGTCAGACGTCTCTCCATCTCCCTGCGGTCTGATTCTCCTCAGGGAGCAGGGTTACTCTTTTTATTGCCCGCATCAGAACCCTGAGGTGAGGTGCATCCTGGGAATACTTCCACACGGCTGGTAGAGATGAGGGTACAGCTGGCCCCTCCCAATCTGTTCTCCCCTTCCTGTCCTCCTCAACTCTGTGCCCTCACCCCCCTAACAACACGGCAAAATATTTATCCCTTCACAAAACAAAAGGAAAGACATTTAAAAGTGGCATTGTGTCACCATCAGCGGCTGCAAGGCTGAGGTACGACAAGAATTTGGGGGAGACAAAAGTTGCCTAGAATCCCTATGATGTATAAATTGAGTGCGTGTAAGATTAAATCCACCCCACATCTAGACCTTTGAGAACATTCATGTTCATACACAAGCTCATATTCGGACTCACTGACTCACGAAAAATACACGCTCAAACTCACACTTTCATTCTTAAACCTCCATGAAGTTTCACAGTATGAGTAGCCGTGTTTATTTTCCTTAGCACGGGCAGCATTTCCTGTACGCAACCATCAAGGCTGCATCCCTCTCAACTGCTTTGCAACATACCAGAACAACCGCAGTCAGAAGCAAGGGCCATGGTCTTTAAAGTGGACTGACACACTGGACTATTGACCTTGCAATAATCATCAATACATATGATGTGTCTCAGAGATTTTAGATGCCCTTTCCTGTGGAGGCCGGTCAGAAGAAAACATTGACAAAGTGTCATTACGGGCCCTCCAAAGCTACAATCAAGTATGTGACTTCAGCATGAGTCCAAAAGTTTGCATATTCGCATGACGTCCAATCAGACATTCTCTGGGTTTCTGTCAAGCCTGCGAGAGAACAGAGAAGCAGGCCGCCCTCATGTTGCAGTGGTTTCTGTTCCAGGTGGCTACAGAACAGAGCTGTATATGAATGTGTGTTTATGTGTGTGTGTGTGTGTGTGTGTGTGAGACTGTGTGTCTGTATGTGCATGTGTCTGCATGCGAGCTGAAAGAACGCTTTCATGTTTCACCATAAGTACCGATCTATGAAATCCATTCCCCGTTATGAGCTTGAAATAAACAAAACATTAGGTCATCATTAATCACTGGCCAATGAGGTGTCTGGGGAGGCAGGACATAACAAAACCAGGGAACTGGTCGAAATACAAATGGCTATGGAGAACCTTTACCCCAGTGTCTGGGTGTGTGAGTATGTGTGCGTGTGTTTGTGTGTGTTTGTTAGGTGTGTGTGTTTTCTGATATTCTGTGTGTTTTTGTTGGTGCTGAATAGAAATAAATTATAAGGCTTCTTTGGACAGGGTTACAGTCAGAGTTAGTATCAGAATTAGAGTTAGAGTAAGTTTAAGAATTAGAGGTTAGGGTTAGCATCAGAATTAGGGTTAGAGTTAGGTTTAAGCATTAGGAGTAAGGTTTAGAATGATTATTTAACTTTGGGGCCAGGTGTCCGCATTTTTGGGGTTAGGAATAAAACCGTTTTTTGTCGTTAGTTTCCCAAGCTGACAAGGCAAAGAACCATGTTGTTCGGTCCCTGAGCAAGACAGTTAACCCTAATTTCTCCCAGTTCATTGATGTACAAATAATCTGTCCTTAGCCTGTTAAAAAACAGTATGACTTTTACATTTGCACTTAAGTTGCTCTGGATAAGTATGTTTTCTTAATGGCTAAAATGTAAAAATGCCCAAAATAACACAAATAATATGGTCTTCACAAAAATGATTTGTATTCTGTTTATATGGGTGTGTGTATACACCAATACAAAATCCCCCACTAGAGCATCCCCCGCTGGCCCCAACGTGTAAGATCATTATTAAAATTGCAGGTCAATTAAGATAAGGGCAAATTACTTTCTCTGCTTTGAAGTCCAGGGGATTTTTCAGCAGCTGAAAAACATCGGCAGCTGAAAACTCGGGAAATTGAAAAAAGGTTTTCTGTATTTCACTTTCATCACAGCGCACAGCGAGTGTACTGGAGCCACTGTATGATAAAAAATTTGAATTTCATTATTTGTTAGCTTTATATTTTGTATTTATAGTTTGAGCTAAATCTACTACATTTACTAAGTTGTGTGCTACACCCCATTGGCTGCTTTACTTATCGTGTTCTGTAGCATGCCAGTAGGCTAGACAGAGGAATGGTAGGATTTGGTCGTCGGTGGCCTCACAGCGCTGAAACGTGACTTTTAGTTCCTTGTGTGCTAAATGCTGAATCAGTGTCATTGAATCATTTCCACTGAAGAGGGCTACAGTGTGAGGACCAAAGGGGTCAGTGTGTCTGGGGGGGTGCGTGTGGGGCGGGGGTTGCTCTACTGGGGATTGGGGTAGACTGCGTGTGGGTCGGGTTCTGTCAGCACATGAGAACCCCTCGGTCCTGGAGCTGGATTTAACAAACGCACCCAGCAGACAATGACGATGCTAATGTGTTGGGTCGATGACAAACCTTCTTTGTAATGCCATGTTAGCAAAAAAATAAAGGGGTTGTATTCTTTCTACGTGCGGTTTACCGAAACCCTAATTCATGGCTCTGTCAAATGAACAGTGTGTTTAAGTCAAAGTCACACAGTCTGAAATACACTTGATTGTTTTACATGTCATTATGTGCATATGCCTCTATTTTCTCATGTACAGTTTTTGGAAACTTTCTTTGTCCAAAAGTTCACATATTTGCATGACTTGTCGTTGTAAACATGATGGTGAAAACATCACAAGGGCCGCAGTTCGGAGATGTTTAAACAAGCCCAGATTGAGAGCAGAGATATGAACCAATAATCTGGGCCTATCTTAAAAAGGAATCATTGACGCTAGCCATCACACACACCGAAAGAACGTATGTCCATCCAATACACACACACATACCAAAGAAAGACTGACTGCACATGAACGGCTGCACCTTGGTTTGATTCTCTCTCACTGTTCCTCAGACAAAAGCTCTCTCCATCTTTCCACACTTTTCTGTCAAATAAGTCAATACAAATGCATGAGAAGAGCAGTATGCCATACTTTAGGCTACTTGGAAACAGCAGGCAACCAAGTCAACATATTGCAAGAATTGAGTCAAGATGTGCCATTCGCCCAAATGTGAAAAATGGTGAACATCTCTCAGACTTTTTTTGAGGAGAGCAAATCATCTTGGTGCCGGCAGAGCTATTTAGATCTCCTTACTTACGCGGGAGTAAGTCCTTGGAGAACTAACTCCCCGCGTCGAAGCCGGTGGACCGCTGTGTCCCGGAGTCAGCGGGCATTATCCACCAGTCACTTACCCTCTCTACCGGGTCCTCCATTCATTCAGTCCGTGTTGTGGTCGGTTAGAAGCGGGAGGGCTTTTAATAGACATCAATTGAATAGAAGTACTCCACAAGCCAGAACAACCAAGACAAAAGGAATACGCCAAACAAAGACGGACAAGATACACTGAGCAAGGAGGGACATAAATAATGAGGGGAAACCGGTGAGGGAGGTAATCAACAAAACAAGTGTCTATGATCCAAACAAGGGAAGAAGGGCTTTGGATCTCACCTGACAAAAAAAGACTGATTTCGGTCTCCATTATCCGCTAGTGGATAGTAATGGATGGTTAAAGGTTTGCACCATCCTCCTAACACTGCCATCAACTCTGGCCCACAGACACCTGACGTTTAACCCCGCTGTCTTAAGCTGTACTCTGGGTCGGAGCCAGTGCAGGCAGGAGGAAGCTAAAGGAGCTCCTAACACAAGCAGGAATAGCAAGGACTTTGTACATGATCAATGGCCTGAGAGAGGGAATAGAGTGACCCCAGTCACTCGTCATCCCTTCTTCCCTCTGGCCTGTTTTCTATTCGTCGCATCAGAACACACACGCACACACTCACGCGCCCCTATGACGTTCCTTAATCCTCCCTTTTCTCATCTCTCGGTCTGTTTCTGTGTCCCCAGGAAGACGTTCTCTGGTTCTCGACGGCCCTTTCCGAAGCAGTCAAGCGGGAGGAGGACTTAGTGGGAATGAGGTAACTGACTTGAGTGTAAACACGAAGGTGTTGAAATGCCACACCAGGAAGGTGCTCTGCTTTCTATTAAAAACAGCGAGGTCAAAGGGCAGATTGGCCAGGGTTTCTAGTCGTGACTGACCACCCCTATTGAGGATACATTTCATAATGTTACAATGAATGAGAAATAGACGTCGAACCAATAAATTCGGTTTGTATCTGTATTCCTATATGTTTTTGAATATCATTTTAAATCATATTATTATAGGAATATATGGTTTAGACTTGAGCTCCGCAGAATGTTTCCATTTTGAAGCATTTTCTTGCATTTCTTCTGTTCCCGCAATATCTTTCATTGGCATGTGATAAATATACTTTCACACGTGCCGATTACATCGATACAAGGATAGCACTATATTATACATAGGACCCATATGATAACTATGAGTGGTCCCATCTGGTCATAGTTCCTGGTGAATTATTTGAAACATGCATTTCCTCACGTGTTCTTATTAAACGGAATACAGTTGTGGGTTTGGTCAGGCGATTATTGGCTGGGGTTCTATTTCAGTGTTCCACCTTCCTCCCCTGGCATAGTATTCTGTCATGATACACTGTGTGTGTGTGTGTGTGTGTTTGTGTGCTAACCCTGTACGTTTATATGTGTGTTTACAGCACTCTTCTTCAGGAGGTAAATCCCTGTTTCCTGCCATTCTGGTTGCAGGGACTGATCATAATCTGAGTGGAAACATGGGGCATGCTTGAGCGCAAGGCTGTCACTCCAACAAAGCTCTCTCCTTCTCCCCCTCACTCTCACACACACGACAATGGTTGTAATGATCACCTGGAGGGTAGGCAAGGGGAAGCCCTGGCTTCTGTCCAACGTGCTGGTTATCCATTTGGTGGCATCATCTGGAACCACTATGTTGTTTAGTGCTGTGCTTTTCCCCAGTTCAGTTCCATTAGCCATCACATTCTAGTTTCCTCTGCATGGCTTTAATCGTCACCGTATAAAAAAAAGAGAGAGAAGGGTGAGCCGGAAGAGAGACGGGAGAGTGAGTGGGGAGAGTGATTGGGGAGAGAGTGACTACAGAGATGGAGGGGAGAGGAGGGAGAGAGAGAGAGAAGATTGACTGGGAAGGGAGAAGGGAGAGTGATTGACAAGACAGGGTGGAGATGGATTGGGAAGAGAGAGGGAAGAGTGAGTGAGAAGAGAGAGGGGAAAGTGAGTGAGAAGAGAGATGGGAGAGTGACTGAGAAGAGAGAGGGGAGAGTGACTGAGAAGAGAGAGGGGAGAGTGAGTGAGAAGAGAGAGGGGAGAGTGACTGAGAAGAGAGAGGGGAGAGTGACTGAGAAGAGAGAGGCGAGAGTGACTGAGAAGAGAGAGGGGAGAGTGACTGAGAAGAGAGAGGGGAGAGTGACTGAGAAGAGAGATGGGAGCTAAAAACTGTGGTGGTGGTCTAAGACTAAATCTCTTTCCAAAGACCAAATCACAACAGGAACATGTACACAAGAAAAAGCCCCATTCTAGTTGTATAATGCTGGTCTTGGTACAGGCTGGGGAGTCTGTATAATGCTGGTCCTGTTACAGGCTGGGCAGTTTGCATAATGCTGGTCCTGGTACAGGCTGGGGAGTCTGTATAATGCTGGTCCTGGTACAGGCTGGGGAGTCTGTATAATGCTGGTCCTGGTACAGGCTGGGCAGTCTGTATAATGCTGGTTCTGGTACAGGCTGGGCAGTCTGTATAATGCTGGTTCTGGTACAGGCTGGACAGTCTGTATAATGCTGGTTCTGGTACAGGCTGGGAAGTCTGTATAATGCTGGTTCTGGTACAGGCTGGGCAGTCTGTATAATGCTGGTTCTGGTACAGGCTGGGCAGTCTGTATAATGCTGG
>JACXGK010014806.1:0-11165 GCA_016801125.1 Novumbra hubbsi
GCCCCCCCCCCCCCCCCCCCCCACCCCCCCAACCTTGCTGTCACCGTAGCAGAGTGAAACGACCGTAGGTCCATCTCACCACCATGTCCTCTCTGGGCTTCATACATCAACATTCAGTAACTCAAATGAGTTATGGGGAACTATAAAATAAAAAACAAGTGCTGTGACTCCATCCTTTGTGGGAAATGTATGTTTCAACGTCTTGGCCAATTGATTGGCTAGTTTTACTGAATCTCTTAAACAGATTTGCCAAGGTTTTCTGTACAACCAGCTCATCTGATTGGCTTGTTTTACTGAATCTATAAATAAGATTTGACAAAGTGGTCAGTATAACCAGCTCATCTGCCTGTGAATAGGGATCAGGTGGGTAGACTATGGCAAATAAACTGCAGTTCATTTTATGAATGAATTAACTTGGTCCATGAAGTCACTTTCATCAAAAGGACTGCCTCATTGCCATGACTTACATTTTTATAGAGTTGCATTGAGCTCTCTCCCCTCAAACACACATCCAGTCATAGTTCATGTGGTTTTGCTGGTTAAAAAGGCATTGAAAGCAATTGTTTACAATGTGGCCTAGGAATCCTTCGCTCCAGGTTGGATAAAAAAATTTATGAACATGAGCTTTAATATTTTGGTATCAAATTTCTGTCTCAGGTTAGTTTATTTGAACTATTTGTAAGTTGCATTCAACTGATGTAAAATATATGCATTTTGTTCTTGTACTAAAACACATTTACCACAATTTAGTAATCCATCTATTCCTACTAGAATTAAATATGTTACTGAAGTGTTCAACATACCAGAATAGAATTAGGTATTGAGATAAAGTATGAATCAAAGTAATTGAGAAAGAGTCCATAAAGTATTTCATTTGATTCTAGAAGGCCATGTTGGACAAGTGGATTTTCCATGGTGATTGAACCCGTGTGATTGATGCTGAAACGGTTCTCTGGCCTTGTTCAGACAATTCATTATATTTGGGCTTTTGCTTACTCATGCAATAAATCCGCGTTTGTGTATGTTCACATCTTTAGGCCTAAATATAGAGATGAAGAAATTGAGTCATTGGTGGCGGATAGACAAGTTTAGGGTTAGTTTTCTTCGATAGAAGGTAACATATTTCAATGTACGTCACTGTCCTTCATTTATCTGTTTATTAGAAGTCTCTGACATCAGTTCCCTTGTCTCCCATATGAGAATGAAAGTGACAGAAGCGGTCTGTGACATTTATTTTATCGTTGGAAGGACAGACAATTTGCTTGGTGGTGTTTTATGTTGTTTTAATCCACTAGCATCTATTGGCTTTAATAACGCAAGGCCATCTGATTAAGTCCAGATTCATTGCTGTTTAAATAAAAACATGTTTTATTGAAATACTAATGATCTTGTGTGGGCTCAGGTGAAGGCCCACGTGTTTACCTGTTTAGTGTTTGACGACTGCATCCAGATGATTTGGAAAATACGTTAAAAAATAGATTGAATGTAGTGAAGAGTAGAAAGGTTTCTAGCGTGAAGAATGAGAACTCAATATCTAATTGTCTGAAAATGTTTTGGAGACAGGAATGTGATGCAGTGAAATGAACTATAAAGGTATTTCAGAAGATTCACAGAACTCCAAAATATGTATTTTACTTTCTATCAGGATATTACTTTGTGCACCCCACCTTTATAGAGGGTTTGACACATGCTGAGCGACAATCTAACCATATTTGATTAGATCTAGCTGACTATTGTCACCACTGTAATATGTTTCATTATGGTTTATGCTTTTGAGGCACTGTTGTTATGTATAGTTTGAGCCTTGAGTCGTGTGCCTGCTCTTTCATCAGATCTGTAGAAGGTCGGGAATGGATGAAGGGGATGTGTGTTAAGAAGGAAGGTGCCATGATGGTTTCTGTTTGGTTTACTTTTCGTCATGATCTCGTTTTCCTTCCACTGCTGTTTCTATTTTAATTACAACCCCTTTTCTAAAAAAGTTGGAGCGCTGGGTAAAATAGAAATTAAAAACAAAATACAATGATATGCAAATTGTTTAATCTCTATTTTCAACTGAGAATAGTACAAAGACATGTTGAAATGTTATTGTTTAAAGAAAAATACATCCGGTCTGATCAGGTCAGGTCTGAACTGCGAGCAGAATGTGATTTGGCATTGTCTTGCTGAAATAAGCATGTCTTTCCCTAAAAAATATGTAGTTTGGATGGCAGCATATATTGGTTCAAAACCTGTAAATATTGTTCAGCATTAATGGTGCCTTCACAGATGTGCCAGTCACCCATGCCATGTGCACTAATGCACCCCCATACCATCACAGATGCTGGCTTTTGAACTATGCACTGATAACAAGCCAAGTTGTCCCTCTCCTATTCAGTCTGGAGGACGTGGCAGCCATAGTTCCCAAAAATTATTTCAAATTTTGAGATCACAAGACAGTGTTCCACTTTATCTCAGTCCATCTTCAATGATCTCAGGCCCAGATCTTGTGTATATCTGGTTTCTTCTTTGCAGAGTGGAGGACTTTGTGGATGCACCAACATATTGTATTAACAGACAGTGGTTTTCTGAAGTGTTTCTGAGTCCCTGCTGTGATTTCCACAACAGAATTCTGTCTGTTTTTAATACAGTGCCAACTTAGGGCTCCATCATGGCCATCCAATATTGGTTTTTGGCCTTGTCCCTTGCATACAAAGAATTTTGGGGATTCTAGGAATCTTTTACTGATATTACCGCATAAAACTGCTGGGCAGTGTTTGGGCAGTTTGTTAGAATCTACTGTAACGTATATAAGTGGTTCTAAATAGCTCATCGACTTTCTGAATTACATTTTCTTATAAATCTAAGTAAATGTACATAAGCCAAGAGGGAAATTGGAGAAATACATGGAGTAGAAATATGAAGTATGTAGGGGCAAAGATTCTTCCAGCCACTGACTAGCAAAATCTGAACAATGCGTCAACAAACAGTGATTTTTCCAAAACTTTCCTCAACGGTTTTGCGTCTCTCCCTGACCAACATGATACTTTCAATTTAGATTTTAATGTAGTCTTTGTCTTTGTTTTAACCCAAAGGGATTTTTCAAAAAAAATCTAAACTTCTCTCTTGATGGTATTTGAAACAACAACACGTGGAAGTAAAAGCATCAATATTGTGACCTATGTAGCCGAGAAAGATGAGGGAAACATTTTTTCAGCCACAGGGATAATCTTTGTTCTCCTTATAACTGAAAGAGTTTTTTCAAAAGAATAGTGAAACTTATAGTGACTCCTGCTTGATTTGAACCAACATCACGTGGAATTAAAACCACAGTGCTATACCAATTGTGGCCATTTGTGCCAATACAGAAATATATAGAGTAGAGATGGATTTTATAGGGGCATTGACTCTGCCAGCCACCAACTGGTGAAATCTGTGTCCCCTGTCAATCAAACTGTTTTGTGTCCCTCTCTCCCCAACACATTCAACAGGTTACATACATTTTACCGGGGAGATCAATTAAACATAAATAGGGCACACTCAATCATATGTGATTTTTCCAACAATTACTTATCATGTTTTGTGTCTCTCTTGCACCAATACAGTCTACAGGTTTAGTTTATTCAGCAGTTGATTCTCATTCATTAAAATATGGGCTTATATGGGCAATATTTGGACTCTCAGGCTTTATTAGGGCACTGCTTTTGTAATGTGAGAAACACAGCCAATAGGTGGACAGTTCCAAAAATTATTTGACTTCTACTGTTACTGTCTCTTCCTCTCTCCAACACAGTCTATAGCTCCAACACAGTCTATAGCTCCAACACAGTCTATAGCTCCAACACATTCTATAGCTCCAACACTTTCTGGAGTAGATTAATTATATTAACAAGGGGGCCACCAGCAAAATCTTTGCCCCCTGTCAATCAAAAGGGATTTCCCAGAAAATGACTCATACCTTTTTGTGTCTCTCCCTCTGTTAGGTCCCCTGGAGTCGCCCTGTGTGTCTCTTTCTCTGTGTCACTCCATAGCCAAATGTAAGATACTCTCCAGTGTGTCTTTGCAAGCAAAGACTAGAAAGGCAGTGAATGAAAAACTGAAATCTCTCAGCCACTCTGTATTCACTTTGCCCACAGCCACTGAACATTACAAATTAGTGAACACATTTTTGAGTGCTCTGCAGATGTCTGTCCTTTGCGCCCCTCGAGCAATTGAAAGGAACTCTGCTGGCAATACTCGGCCCTCATATATGGTGTTTGTGGTTAGTCGATGTCCCCTTGGCTGATGCCTGGCAATGTGGGTGGATTTATTTCTGGTCTGTTGGGTCCTGTCCGAAGCCTCCCTTGGATAGGGCCACAGTGTCACTGGACCCCCCTGTCTCAGACAAAAGTTTTTATGCTGCTATATTATTGTTCCGGGGGAGCAGGGCTAGTTTTCCTCCATAACTCTATGTTCTCTTCCTTAACTCAGGCTGAATCCCTAATCAACCCACCCTGGACTGTTCCTGTCCTGCCAATCTGATCATGCTTGTCACCTAGATCAGGCATTTTAGACCCTGGACACAGCTCATGTGAATTTATTAATTATTAGCAGTATTCTTTAACATCACACTGCAAAGCCACAAGAGGTATGGCCACCCCTTTAATCCTGGTTCCTCTCTAGGTTTCTTCCTACAATCCGGCCCCCATAGGGAGTTTTTCCTAGCCACGTGCTTCAATCCTGTTGTTGCGTGCTCACTGGGGTTTTAGGCTGGGTGTTTTTGTAAAAGCACTTTGTGACAACTGCTGTTGTAAAAAGGGCTTTTTAAATGAATTTGATTGATTGCAGATAATTGTTCAGTCCATTGAAGGTTCTAACTCTAAAAGTCTCACAATTTCAAAACTGAACAACGCACAACTGCTAGTTTCATGAGAGATTCTGAGAAATGCTGAGGAGATTTCTCACTTCATGTCAACCATGTGTCGAGGTCAAAAGCGCTCATCCAAATTTCTTGATGAAGCTGTTTCTCAGATTGACCTCCTTGCTACATCTAGGCTATATTTATCTTTTGATGGTGGTGGATGTTAAATAAGCTCTATGAGTTGTTTTTCATTATACAGTTTTATTAGTCATAATAGTAGTAAGATTAATTATAAAATGTGAACTTCAGTGTCAGAAACCACTATAGAAATATAACAATATAGTTTATTTAGGTTCCCGGTAAGAGGTGTTTATAAATTGAAAATATAAGAAACAAGTAACTGCAGTACCTCGGATCAAAGACAGGCGGCATCCTTTCAATCTTATGTAACTACTAACTCAGAGGTAGTAAGATACCAGTGTTATTGGCTTGTAAGCGAGTAAAACCGTCAGTGGCAAAAAAAAACATCCAGTTCGTAGATGCTATTTGTGATGGAAGTAAACTTCATAAGACAATTACCACAATGCTTAATTCTATCTAGTTTCATATTTAAACTTGGTGTGATGTTAATGCGCGACATAATTATTTAATGTTGTGATACAATTTTAATGTGCCAGTCGTTCAGAATACTGGCATACTAGCTTACTATATACTAATTGACATACAGTAGGTACTTCATCATACAGTTGGTCCAATTTATGTCTGTTCTTAAATAAAAATGACTTTGCTCATGGATGTAGATTATGTTAATTTGAACTTTCTTTATTGCACAAAGTTCAATATTTATTATTAATATTACTGTTAATTTCTTAATTGTTTGTACTGTACCAGCGTCCTTAAAAAGATGTAAGTAATGTTTTCGGCACAACACCTGTAGGCTACTTCTAGTTTTAGGCAAATAGCGTTCCCGGTAACTTTTTTAGGCATGCCTTAATAACGCATACATTTTGATGGACATATTCTAATGTGGGATTTGTTTCGGTTCCATTTTATCCCAAGTCAAGCGCTGGCGTATAGGCTATATTTATAACGTTTTGATCGAAGTGTGATTATATATTTGCTCAACATTGTTTGTAAGGGAGTACTTACATATTTATTACATGTTAGATATATCAATAAATTGCACGGCCTAGTTCTCAATATGCGTACATTACAATGATAATATGCGTACATTACACCTTTCTGCTCGAGTGGTGAGAGCGCAAGCGCAATATACGCTGAGTAGATTGTTGCAGCCAGCCTTGTTCAATTTCAAACAGACGGAGCCTAGTTTGTCCGCCCAGGCTTTCCATAACATGACTGGTGTGACGGCTTTGTTTTATTGAACTACAAAGATAGTTTGTGTCTGATGTGAATAGAGGGCAGAAATACGCTTAAGGAAGTGTCGGGTTAACAAGTGTCGGGTTAACAAACATTGTCAACAGAATCTCCCACTGTTAATATCTTACTTGTTGAATTGGGTTTTGTTTTGCCAAGACTACACACGGGTTTTTGGAGCTTGTGCCTCGGATACTGGTAGGTTAATTTAACTGCCGAAGGTCGTTTGTTTAAGTTAGGCGAGTTTTTTGCGTCTAATCGATGAACGCTGTAGACAGCCTAACATTATTAACCGTTTTTAATATTTGTCCTGTATATAAAGAAGAGGGATCACGTTTTCTGTTTTGCCACATCTCGCAACCTACTGCTATAGAAAGTATTTACATTTAGGCGCAGGTTTCTCAAAATATATACAAAGGGTTCACACATGCCATGTGTTGTGTACAGTGTAAATGTCCTTAAACCTCATAAAAGGCCTAGTATTCAAATATGTAACATAAAATTAGTCCCGTCGGGGCTTCTACTACTGTACGCTTAAAGTACAGTAGTCCAAGACAATTAAGTCGTAGCACATTTAAACGTTACAACTGCCAGTTTGGACATTCCTGTGATTCTGGAGTTCAATATTTGCAATGTGTTCCCTTCTCCCACTGTCTGCCTGTCCTGACGGATGTGCCCAGCACTGAGGGCAATGAGGCTGTAACTGTCCTCCTGCAGCCATGACAGAGCTGGAGATTGATAAATCCCATCTGCCAGGGGTCCAGGATGGTAAGTAAAGAACCAGACTCCGTAGCCAAGTGTCTCTGTCTGCCTGTACCATATGTTTTACTATTCCTCTGTGTCTCAAATTCTATTTGATGTTGGGAACATAATTCTAACAAAAGTGTTGGAAAGAAATTGGCTACCTTTTTAAACAAGTGCACTCTTTACCCCTTTCTGATGTTGTGGAAACTTGGCATCATGAAATTATTTCTGGTCATTTACTGCAGTAACTTCTCAAATAGAAATTAATGGTTTTCTTAATGTGTTATTCATTTTCTTTATTAGTTATGCAATGTCTCAGTCGTAGTTTGTTTGGGATAACTTTCCATTGTGATTTCTGCATACAGGCTTACTAATGGGTATGAGGGCAATATATTTTAAAATAATTACTTCTGATTGTTTCCCTAGACAATGGGAACAGTGTGTAAACAGCCCTTTTACGCTTTATTAAGCAGCACGCAGCAGAGAAACAAAAGCCAACTGTACACTATTGGACCTCTATAAACTAGGCCGCTCGCTAAAACACTAGCAGCACTCAAAAATCTCTGTTCCTCTCGGTGTATTTTCGCTTTAAAATATTTATCAGAAATGTATCATTGTTTCAGTAAGGCTCAATCAAAAGGGTTATTTTCTCAACACCATAGGGCTTTGGGCTGTATTTATGCCACATTCCCTTGAACAAATTATCCTTCCCCATCTCACATTTTAGTCAAGTCAACTTTTCTTCTCTGCTTTGTTTTCAATCCCCCCTTATCTGTTCCTGTTTTTTCTCCTGCTCTGACTGGTTTCCTGATATAGCCTGGCCTTGCCGGGGGAATGTAGCTCCCCGAGGAAAGTCCCTAACCCCCCCACTGACCTCCATCACGTTACACTTGAGCTCTCTGTTGATCTCTGTCTCGCTCCGCGTCCGTCTTTCTGTTTCCCTTTTTCGTGCTCTCCCAGTCTCTCCTTCTCTCTTTTTCTCTCTCTCTCTCTCTCTCTCTCCCCCATCTGTAACACTCAGTCCACAGACATCTCTTAGTTCTGTGACAGCTCTATTCTACTGATATGTCTGGTATATTGTCTGGTTACACGGGGGGCGATGGACCTAACTCTTTGTTAAAAGGTACAGAACTGTAAGTAAATGTTTTTGTGGAATTTGTGATTTGTGGAAAGTAACAGGGGAGACGGGGTGTGTTGGGGGCAGGATTCGACTACTTCTCCTGTCTGACAACCACATCAAAGTCTCCACTGGCCAAATGGGTGATGGGAGAAAGGCACTATGACTGTGTTTACCAGGCTCTTCATCTCATAATTCAACCACAGATTTGCATTCTACTCAAAATCTTAAACCCCATTAAACGTCCTTCTGGATATTGGAACCCCAGTTGGTGAAGGTTTTAATGAGGGTGTTGTAAAGGATGTGGCTACTTGCTTCGGCACTTCATCTGTTACCTTTTACAGCCTTGTACCCTGGAGAACATGTAGCAGGAGGCAGCTCCTGCCTGAAACCCTAATCAACCTCTTTATCTCTTTCAACCTTCTGGTCCATCTGGGACACAGAGTGTCTATTTGATAATCCCATTCCCCCTGTAACCTTAAAGCACCTTTTCCATTCCTTCATGTGCCAGTACCAATTCCACGTAATCTTTTCTGTTTATCGTCTTCCTGTGCGTGGATGGTCGGGCTTTTGTGAAGTCCATTTCTTTTGTAGAGAACCCAGCTCCACCTCACCCACTCCCATGTGTCTGTTGTTGTGTTCTGCCTGACCTAAAGGTGTATTTATTAATGCTTGCCATTGACTATGCCCTGGCATGTAAACTAATTGTGGTGTCTGTCACTTCCATCTACGCCCATGGGAATGTAATTTGAGCTGTGTTTAAAAAGCTTTGAGTGAGTTCCAGAAAACTAGTTTGTTAGCCCACAAGGCAGTCACACCTAACCAAGCCAGTCTCTTCAACACCCACTGCTCGACGTCCTGAGTGAGTTCTGTTCCTAATCGCTTAACATTGGGATTTAGATTGAGTTTTACTTGGAGTTTTTCCCTGTCTGTATTACTTGTCTAGATTAGTGGAGGCCTGAGGAATTGTATTTGTCTAAACTAATAAAATGTTTATGTAGCCATTGTGGTTAAAACCCTTCAGACAGGTTACTACTATGTCCTCAACACTCTGAACAGACTGGTTATATTAGGGCAGCTGGCTGATCTAGTTAGTACCATAGTCTCTTAACGTGAACGTAAAGCCAGTCTGCCTGGGCAGAGTTTTACACACGGGCTAAAACCCTGAACCCTGGTGATACTCACGTTTTTGTGTGTCAGAGTCATTTCAGGTAACATTGGGTTGTGGTTATGTTTTCTCCTGGTCTGATTGGATGGCAACAGCAAGTGGTCTTGATGTCTGGGATTGTTTTAGGTGTGGTTTGACCTGTCTCTCAATGAATGGTTACTCCACGTTTGTGTTTATTTGGCCTGCTTATCCTGATGACATTTTCTGTGGACAGACAATCGGAACTTCTCCACTCCACCCAGTGTCAGTCTTTGTTGTGGCAGTGTATTTGGACCCCTGTTCGACAGGGCAATGAGCTCCCTCCCTTCCTTGTTTACCGACAGTTTGTAGACCTCGGACGTACAGACAGACATCGTTAACATCAGCTCTCCCCGTTCCATGCTGAGAATGTTGTTTCCACAGGCGAGGTGTGGTTTTCATTTGAGCCTTGGGATTATTATGATGGCAGGTGGTTTTTTTTATTGGAATATAGAAATAGAGGCTGAGGCTCCTCCATGTATAATATGTGTACAGTATGTTTGTATGTGTATGTAAATGACAGTCTTCTGTCAGTAGTTATGTTACGCCGGTGATTTGTAGTGGATGGTAACATTTCTGGCCTAGGTGTTTTTGTACCTCAAGATTGAGGCCGTTTATGTGAAGTTGTTTCCACATTTTTTCTTTTGTACTGAGCCACATGTGTATTTATTTTGTAAAGACTGTTTTTACTACATCAGCTCCCGGGTGATTTAAAAGGGGAATTTAGCAGCACCATCATTTTGACCCTCTTGGGTTACTGTTATACCACTTTGAACAAGCCAGACAAACCCACAGGGGTCTCTACATGAGAGGTTGTACTAGAGATATATCCCTTTGGCACTAATGGCTCTTGTTCCTGTAGTCTTATGGGCTGTTTAGGAAAGACTAAAAGGATCCTTTAAACATTTACCCTTTTCATTCATTACAACATGTCACAATGCAAACTACTATTTGTCGACTCACTTATGAACATCAGTCTCTGTTTCCCTCAGGGTGTGTGTAAAAAGGCTGTCCTGGATGTCTTGGCTTTGTGTGTAAAAAGGCTTTCCTGGTTGTCTTGGCTTTGTGTGTAAAAAGGCTGTCCTGGTTGTCTTGGCTTTGTGTTTAAAAAGAAGGGTGTCATGGCCTTGTATTCTTTGACCAGCATGGTTGTAGAGGAGAGCCTGTGGGGTCAAGGAGGGCCCTTTGGGCCCCGGCCCAACACAAGGTCCACAACTACACCTTCGGTCTGGTGCACATTACCCTGCAGTAGCTGGCCCAGTGCCACACTCTGGTGTTCCCAGAGGCTCCTGCCATGAAACCCACTCCGTAATAGACAGCATATATAAGGGTGTGGCTAACTTTAGATTTTTGGGATGTCATAACTTGCATTGCTTTTCCATTGGCATAGGCCACTATTGTTTTGCTCTGAGAGCGCTACACCAGAAACCTCATCTGCCCAATAAGCGGTCTTCTTTCAGCTCCAGCTGGCGCCAGTGAAATCTTTGGTTGCACAGCTTACCAAGGGCTGTTTTCCACGTTCACTTCAGTTTGTACCCTGCTGTATCTAAAGTCACTTCAGTTTGGCCCTGCTGTATCTAAAGTCACTTCAGTTTGGCCCTGCTGTGTCTAAAGTCACTTCAGTTTGGCCCTGCTGTGTCTAAAGTCACTTCAGTTTGTACCCTGCTGTATCTAAAGTCACTTCAGTTTGGAACTGCTGTGTCTAAAGTCACTTCAGTTTGGCCCTGCTGTATCTAAAGTCACTTCAGTTTGGCCCTGCTGTATCTAAAGTCACTTCAGTTTGGCCCTGCTGTGTCTAAAGTCTCTTCAGTTTGTACCCTGCTGTATCTAAAGTCACTTCAGTTTGGCCCTGCTGTGTCTAAAGTCACTTCAGTTTGTACCCTGCTGTATCTAAAGTCACTTCAGTTTGGCCCTGCTGTATCTAA
>JACXGK010014807.1:0-11214 GCA_016801125.1 Novumbra hubbsi
TCTGGTACTCACTGTTTCTCCTTCCCTTCATCTGGTACTCACTGTTTCTCCTTCCCTCCATCTGGTTCTCACTGTTTTTCCTTCCTTCTGGTTCTCACTGTTTCTCCTTCCCTATGGTACTCACTGTTTTTCTTTCCCTCCCTCTGGTATTCACTGTTTCTCTTTCCCTCCATCTGGTATTCACTGTTTCTCCTTCCCTCCCTCTGGTACTCACTGTTATTCCTTCCCTCCCTCTGGTACTTACTGTTTCTCCTTCCCTCTGGTACTCACTGTTTCTCCTTCCCTCTGGTTCTCACTGTTTCTCCTTCCCTATGGTACTCACTGTTTCTCCTTCCCTATGGTACTCACTGTTTCTCTTTCCCTCCCTCTGGTACTCACTGTTTCTCCTTCCCTCTGGTTCTCACTGTGTCTCCTTCTCTTTGGTACTCCCAGTTTCTCCAAGTTTATTAGGTATGCAACACATGTAATACCGTATGTACAACCTTTAACCATGTGTGCTGTCTTCCTCAGGTGGCACGTTCACCACCACCTCAGGCCTGTACGCAGGAAGCAATTCCCTCACAAATTCTACTGGATTCAACAGCACACAACAGGTATTCAACTACAGGATTTCAAAAACACAACAGGAGTTAAACTATAGGATTCAGAAAAACTGTTTCAGAAAAACATTTAGAAAAATCCAAATGATAGCCTACACTATATGTGGTGCACTAGCTTTGAACAGCAGCAACACTGTAGTAGTGCACAATTTATTGCATAGGAGGTAATTGGGGAGGCAAGACTTGATATATGATCAAGTATGGTTACATGTCGTCTGCATCACGTGGATCATACATGAATCACTGTAGCGTTGTAGCCAGGGGTTACCTGCTACTGATCGCCCAACGGGCCATCTATTCCCTTGGCTGGCCCTTCGTGTGCACAAGTGGTGCTTATGCTCAGTATGAAGTGCTTTTTCAGCCAGACGTATTGCTGTCCAGATGGAGGACAAAGAAGACAGATGTTTGCATTTATGTTTTGGAATCTGCCCTGTAAAGTAGCACTGATGCAGGACATGTCTAACAGGATTTATCCTCCCTTTTCTCTCTCCCTTTCTCTTATTCTATCCCATTTCCCCCTCTCTGTCTCCCTTTCTCTAACTCTATCCCCCCTCTCTCTTTTTCTCTCTTATTCTCTCCATCCCCCCTCTCTCTTTCTCTCTCTTATTCTTTCCACCCTCTCTCTCTCTCTCTTTTATTGGCTTTCTGTTACTTTATCATTGTCTCTATCATCGATTTTCTGTGTCTGTCCTGGTTTTTGTCCGTTGTCTGTTTGTTTGTCTGTTTGTTTTTCTGTCGCTGTCCTTTCTGTCTCTCGTGTCTGTCTTGTTTGTTTCTGTCCTGTCTGTCTCTTTCCTGTCTTTCTCTGTCCTGTCTGTCTCTGTCCTGTCTTTCTCTGTCCTGTCTGTCTCTGTCCTGTCTGTCTCTTTCCTGTCTGTCTCTTTCCTGTCTGTCTCTGTCCTGTCTGTCTCTGTCCTGTCTGTCTCTGTCCTGTGTCTCTCGCGTCTGTCTCTGTCCTGTCTGTCTCTGTCCTGTCTGTCTCTGTCCTGTGTCTCTCGTGTCTGTCTCTGTCCTGTGTCTCTCGTGTCTGTCTCTGTCCTGTCTGTCTCTGTCCTGTGTCTCTCGCGTCTGTCTCTGTCCTGTCTGTCTCTGTCCTGTCTGTCTCTGTCCTGTGTCTCTCGTGTCTGTCTCTGTCCTGTGTCTCTCGTGTCTGTCTCTGTCCTGTCTGTCTCTGTCCTGTGTCTCTCGTGTCTGTCTCTGTCCTGTGTCTGTCTCTGTCTCCCTCCCAGGACTACCCTGGCTACCCAGCCTTCGGTCAGGGCCAGTACGCCCAGTATTACAACAGTTCTCCCTACACGTCTCCCTACATGACCAGCAACAACCCCAGCCCCACCACCCCCTCCACCACGGCCACCTACACCCTCCAGGAGCCCCCCACGGCCCTGCCCAGCCAGGCCCACACAGACACCTCCGCAGGTAGGCCGCAGGCCCCTCCCGCCCCTCACCCGCCGTCCCCCGGATCGGATGGCTCAGGAGGGGGAGGCTATGACGCCAGGGCCACCCATTATGGTAACCATTCCTGGGTTTTACTTCCGAGAAAATTGCCTGTTTACTACTGTTTACCTGATGTTTCCTCTCCCTTAACAAACTGCTCCCATGCAGCAGGTGACTTATTGTAGAAACGTTAGTCTTTGTCTATAGTGGTTGTCTGTTCCCCCAAGCTTTTACTGGAAAACCCATCCAACCTTATTGTAGAATAACAGTGTAAAAATGTGAATTAATAGCAGACATTTAACTACCATCACCATCAGTTAAAGAGAGGACTATATGATTTCAATGTTGTCTTCCCACCTAGTGAATTAGAGCACTGATGATGTCTTTTTCCCATCTAGTCAAATATAGCAGTTATTATATATTTGTCCCCTCTAGTCAAATAGAGCACTGATGATGTATTTATCCCTTCTAGTCAAATAGAGCACTGATGATGTATTTATCCCTTCTAGTCAAATAGAGCACTGATGATGTATTTATCCCTTCTAGTCAAATAGAGCACTGATGATGTATTTATCCCTTCTAGTCAAATAGAGTATTGATGATGTATTTATTCCATCATGTCGAATAGAGCAGAATAGAGCACTGATGATATATGTATTCCTATCGTTATATTTTTTTCTTTTGATATGCTTCTCTGTATCTTTCTTTTAATACCTTCTCTCCTGTTCCCTCCCTCCCAACCTCCCTCCCTTCCATCCTCTCTCCCTTCCTCTTCTTCCAGGAGAGTACAGTACAATTCACAGTCCATCAACACCCATTAAAGATTCAGAATCAGATCGATTGCGGCGTGCTTCGGATGGAAAGTCACGTGGACGAGGGAGAAGGAACAACAACCCGTCCCCGCCTCCGGACTCTGACCTTGAGGTAGAGGAGCACTGCGTGTGCCTGCTTTCCCCAGCGCTACCTTGGCGACAGGAAGCCACGCCCTGTCTGACTCACAATAGACCAATCCACTGATCCCAAGCCACACCAAGAGTTCCACTTCATACTCATGAATAAAACACTACCGGTTTATTATGTTAACTCATTATTAATTAGCTAATTGTTTATTGAAGTTATATTATTTGGTGCCTTAAGTTCACTGGAAGGTCAACACACCACCCCATGTACACACTCCACCTCTGCTACACAAATACAATGAATTGCTTTTTTTGCTTTTAACTTAAGATGGAGAGATAAGTATCAACCCCCACAAAGGAAGCCATTAACTATATTTCACCCAACAATTAATATTTCTCATTGCTGCTGGGCAAATGTCCTTCTGAAGGCAACTGGCTCAAATTAGGATAGGGCATCTATATATGACTCCTCAGAGGCAGGTCAACCGGTCATAAACCACCCAGGGAACAACTGTCAAATGTGTTCCATATGTCAGCAGAAAGTGTTAATGATTCGGTCATACCCATGTGGGTAACTTCTGGTGTGTATTAATGCCGATCCATATGTCAGAATAATGTGTTAATGATTCGTTCCTGCGGGATTTGCATTATTTATTATTAATACGATACGCGTTTCAAAGCCATTATAACGATGACGACACAGCATGTTAACATACCTAGTTAATTAGTTGGTCAGTATTGATTGGGTTGAATCGAGGAGAGAGGAGGGGAAATCGAGGAGAAAGGAGTGGGAATCAAAGTGAGAGGAGGTGGAATTGAGGAGAGAGGAGGTGGAATTGAGGAGAGAGGAGGTGGAATCGAGGAGAGAGGAGGGGGAATCGAGGTGAGAGGAGGGGGAATCGAGGTGAGAGGAGGGGGAATCGAGGAGAGAGGAGGTAGAAGTGAGGATGTGGAATCGAAGAGGGGGAATCGAGGTAGGGGGGAGGGGGGTGGAACAAGGACTAAATGATCCGGGTCTCTGGTCACCGCGTCTTCCTCGCCGTATTGACCGGGAGATCACCTTGCAGGCTCCCAAGTGCAACCATTGATTTAGCTTAACTCTTTTACTTTCTCTTTCCTCCCCGTCCCTCCCTCTCTCCCACCTCCCACTCCCCCCTCCAGCGAGTGTTCATCTGGGATCTGGATGAAACCATTATTGTTTTCCATTCCTTGCTCACTGGGTCTTACGCCAACAGATATGGCCGGGTGAGTGACACACACACACCTCAGCAGCCGCAGCAGCGGTCCTCATCTCGCTAACACACACACAATCATAATATAGACAGGAATATTTTAGTGTGTGTGTGTGTGATTGCATGGTGGTCTGGGAGGAGATATGGCGCAAAAGTCTGATAATTGTTTTCTTAATGAGGCCTGCTGGAGGATTTGACCACAGCTGTTGGACCTGTGGCCAAAGTTTAAATGGCTTTCTATTCCCTAAATAGTACACTGCTTTCAACCTAAGCTCACAGGCACTGTAGAGGGACTAGGGGGCCATTTGGCCTGTGATTTATATTTGTTCCTCCTATTTTCTATTAGTACGTCTGTTTTTATTATTTGGTTTATGATTAAAAGTTGTGCCGTAGGTCCTGCAGGGGTTTAGGGCTGGCCTGGTCTAGAGCTCATCTAAGGGTTAGGGCTTATCTGGGCCTGTCGGGTCTGGTTTGCGGTTTTGCTGGTTTGCGGTCCATGGCTGGTCAGATCTAGGACTGGTCTAGGGCTGGTCTGCTCTAGGGCTGGTCTTCTCTAAGGCTGGTCTGCTCTAGGGCTGGTCTGCTCTAGGGCTGGTCTGGCCTAGGGCTGGTCTGGTCTAGGTCTGGCCTAGGGCTGGTCTGGTCTAGGGCTGGTCTGGCCTAGGGCTGGTCTGGCCTAGGGCTGGTCTAGGGCTGGTCTAGGTCTGGTCTAGGGCTGGGCTGGTCTAGGGCTGGACAACTCTGTTGAAACATCCACGGTGTTCCCTTCTCTTGCAGAAAGACACATTGTTCGTTGAGTTAACGAAGTTTCTTGATCCGGCTCTTTTCACGGATTGATTCCCGGGAGAACCTTGGGAGGGTGAGGCCTCAGCGCCCCTGATATTAGATCAGCTCCCCTGATATTAGATCAGCTCCCCTGATATTAGATCAGCTCCCCTGATATTAGATCAGCTCCCCTGATATTAGATCAGCTCCCCTGATATTAAATCAGCTCCCCTGATATTAGATCAGCTCCCCTGATATTAGATCAGCTCCCCTGATATTAGATCAGCTCCCCTGATATTAGCTCAGCTCCCCTGATATTAGATCAGCTCCCCTGATATTAGCTTTAACCTTAAGGGAGACTTAAAATGTAACAATTAATTGTCTAAGAAGTCCTTAAAATCGAACAGTTGTCTGATTCCTTCTAAATTGTAAATCCTTGAAATGTATTAACTAATTGTAAGTAAATACTTAAAATGTAACGACTAAAACGTATTACAATGGGAACAATGTTGCATACAGTATATATATATATATAACATGTAGTGTTTTGGGAAAGTTCTTTAAACATGTTCACAGTGTTTGGTTATGGTATGTGCACGTAGTGGTAAGAAGAAACGTTGACTTTTCTTGTCCCTTCTGTTTGTTGTTTTGTATTAATCCTCATGTCTAAATTTAAACTTTCTAAACAAACTATTTGGGAAATATGGCAATCTCCAATTCTCATGGTCTTTAGTCACTGGTTTTAGCTGATTCAGCACCCAGTTCATCACAATAACTATAATTCATCATCATAATTATAATTCATCACAATAACTGTAACTCATTACAATAACTCATCACAATAACTATAACTCATCTCAATAACTATAACTCATCACAATAACTGTAACTCATCACAATAATTATAACTTATCACAATCATTATAACTCATCACCATAACCCATCAAAATTAAAATAACTTCATTACCATGATGTTGATCGCCTTTACTTGTTATTTTTATGAATTTCTCCATCCATGTAAATGTCTCCTGATATTTGTTTTTTTATAATTCGACCCAGGGTCTTGATTTTTATTATGTCTAAAAGTTCCCAGGAATTCCTCTCAGTTTCTGGCCGTTTTGGGTTTTGTTGGGGTTTTCTCCTGTCTTCTCTAAGTCAGAAGATGACATATCGGTTCTCATGTGTCAGAGAGCTTAGCGAGCGTCACCAGTCGCAGCTCACGGTCCTGAGGCAGCTTGTGTCCCAAATGGACCCCATTTCCTTTTAGTGCACTGCTTTTCACCTGAGTCCAAAGACGCACACTACATTGGGAATAGTGTTCCGTTTGGGACTGAGGCTAGGTGTTTGAAGGGGACACTGTTTTGCTTTAAGGGTGAAAGAGGGCTGCCCCAGGACCCTTGTGTGTTTATTTACTTTATCATTAGCTGTGCATGCTGGGTAAAGAGAGAGCGACTTAGGGGGCCGAGGGACAAGGAGAGCCTTTCCAGTGGAAAACACGGGTACTTGTACACACACTTAAACACACATCCATACACACGCTTAAACACACACAGACATACACATTATTAAACACGAATACACACGCTTAAACACCTACACACACACATGCGCTTAGACACACACACATACACATGCTACAACACACGTACACGCATATACACACCCAGACACACTTATGCCTGCACACACACTTGGTTGACGACATACCTCCCGGAAACAGGAAGCACCTCCATTCTTAGTGAATCCTTACGTCGGACTCTCTCCTCTTCCTCACTCATCAGCTTCTCTCCTCATTCCCTCTCATTCTCCTCTTTCCTTTTTCTCTCTCCTCATTCTCTCTCCTCATTCTCTCTCCTCATTCTGTCTTCTTTCTCTTATTTAAACGTTCTCTTTTGTTTGAGTCAATAGTCTCTTCTTCTGTCTCTCTGAGCTGTTGGCAGGCTTTCCCAGGGCCTATATAGAGGGACGTATCCAAACACACGCACTCACGCATACACACCATGTCCCCTACACACAAACATACACACTTGCTCCCACAGACACACTCACAGACACACATACACACACACACACTGCTGTGCTTATCAGTCCTCCTCATTGTCACCAAGGCAGCTCTATGAACCTGATGTCTGAGGCCAGCTGTGGGGCTGTTGCCCTGGAGGAGGAGGTGGGAGGAGGTTGGGGGACTTGGCGCCCCTGTAGATGGCACTGAGGACCAGGGACAGGTGCTGGGGGGTTGGGCTTAATGGAGCTGTGTGTGTGTGTGTGTGTGTGTGTGTGAGCGGCTTGTATTCTTAACGCTCTCTTCTGATTGTCTAGATTTAATTGGAGAGGCACTTTACCCTTAACCCTTTTCCCACCAAACTAACGCAGCCTTGACTAAACCACCTGAACTGTTCCAGAGGTGTAGAGGAAGGGACCGGCTAGGTTGAGACAGGAGAACACCCAGTCTAATTAGGTCAGAGGGGGACTAAATTCTTCTTGTGTGGTAAAGAGGTTGGTATTGAGGGACATTATGCGGAGCTGTGGTGCATTTTGGGGCTTGACAGGTAATCAGTGGAGAGCCTTGTCAGTGAAGACATGTGTCTTCAGATGGTTTAACTCAGTAACAAACACACACACACACTCACACATGCTTGAATACACACAGACACACACACACACACCGCCTGGTGTCATGGCTAGTAACCCGGCAGTACAGAGACCCTCCTCGCTCCCACAGTTGGCCTTTGTATCTATACTTGGTCAGGAAACTTAAGACCTTAAGGAAGTTTAGGGGGAAGGAAGAGGGAAAGAAAGTTTGAAATAATTGATTTCTGTGTTAATTCTTGTTTCCAATTTAACAGAGATTACAATAGAAGGTAACACTGAAGGAGAGGCAGACAATGAGAGGGAATATGATAAAGAGAATGTGAGAGAGAATAAAATAAAGAGAGAATGTTCAACAAAGTGAGAGAGAGTATGTTGAATAAAGGGCGATAGAATGTTAAATAAAGTGAGAGGATGTTTTCTGTGGATTGCCAGCTCATGTTTGATGACTAATGCAGTACAAAACAGAGTCACACAGTGGTATGTGCTTATTATAATGTTTACCACAGCAGTGCTACTAATCACTTAGTAGAAAAGAATGACCATAGTTCCACCCCTGGGATTAGCTAGTACATCCAGAGCACGGGTCCACCCCTGAGATTGGCTAGTACATCCAGACTCACATCCAGACCACAGGTCCACCCCTGAGATTGGCTAGTACATCCAGACTCACATCCAGACCACAGGTCCACCCCTGGAAGTAGATAGTACATTCAGACTCACATCCAGAGCACGGGTCCACCTTTTGGATTAGATAGTACATCCAGACTCACATCCAGACCACAGGTCCACCCCTGGGATTAGATAGTACACCCTGAATCTGAAGTTGTGTAGCTGCATAGGGTTCAGTACCATTGTGGTAGGGTGAGAATGTAGGTTAGTGATATAGCACCAACCCTGGTCAGAGTCAGAGTTAGGGTTTTGTTAGTGTTTTTGGTCATAGTGTATGACATGAATGTTAATTCATGCATTAATTAGCTCTTTTTTTTCAGGATCCACCCACGTCAGTGTCACTAGGACTGAGAATGGAGGAGATGATCTTCAACCTTGCAGATACACATTTATTCTTCAACGACTTGGAGGTAAGACTGTGCTTCTTTTAGGTTATAGTACTCACACTACAGTATCTCATATTACAGTACTCACACTATGGTACCTAGTATAGCAGTACTCACACTACAGTACCCCATATTACAGTACTCACACTATGGTACCTTGTATAACAGTACTACAGTACTACTACTACAGTACCTCATATTACAGTACTCAGACTATGGTACATCATATAACAGTAACTCACACTACAGTGCCTGAAATTCCAAATTCCGTGTGGGGAACTCCGGGTTTAATGACATGTGCTGTCGGTGTTCCCTGTGGGGAACTCCGGGTTTAATGACATGTGCTGTCGGTGTTCCCTGTGGGGAGCTCTGGGTTTTATGACATGTGCTGTCGGTGTTCCCTGTGGGGAACTCCGGGTTTAATGACATGTGCTGTCGGTGTTCCCTGTGGGGAACTCCGGGTTTAATGACATGTGCTGTCGGTGTTCCCTGTGGGGAACTCCGGGTTTAATGACATGTGCTGTCGGTGTTCCCTGGCCAGTCGATCCATAGCCCGGGACGGCCACGCCTCCAACCCTCCTGTAGCAACTGTTTCTGTGGCAGTCCGACGTATGTCTGTCATGCTTGGTGCCCCTTTCTACCAACAACCCAAACGGCTCAGCCGTGAAATATCCTCTTAATCCTCATTCTAACTACTGAAAACCTCCATCTCTGTCAGAAATATCTAGTCCAGACCGACTTAGTTGTAGTCATTTTACTTTATTTAGCTTTTTTAAGCACTTTGTGATTATTTTCTATAATAAAAATGCTAATGAAGTTGAATTAATAATGATTATTATTATTATCCCCCTCATAGAGTGAGGGGAGGTGGGTGGGGTAAACAAAAGAGATAGTGTGAGGGAATGTGGGTGGGGTAAACAAAGGATAGTGTGAGGGAAGGTGGGTGGGGTAAACAAAGGATAGTGTGAGGGAATGTTGGTGGGGTAAACAAAGGATAGTGTGAGGGAAGGTGGGTGGGGTAAACAAAGGAGAGAAATTAAAATTGTTCCCCGTCCGACAGCCAGAGTGACTGAAAGATTCCAAATGCAGTCATCGTGATCGAAGTTAATTGGCTGCAATTGGCTGGTTAAATATTTCCTGATGCTTTCTCCCCAATCGTTACAACCAAGGAGAAACGGCACGTTCTGTAATAGATGTGCCCCAATCATTTGAAATTTGTCAGTTTGTGACAAAAGCTTTAAATGTGGTTTTTCCCTCAGACATCTGCCTGTGTTCAGTTTGTTTCATGTGTAACTGAACCGCTCACAGATGAACCGGCAGTCTGGCTGTTCACTGCTCATACAATTATTCAACGCATATTTTTCATCTGCTGTATCTCAACGACGGGAGTTATTGCATTTGAGCCCTGCTTTTAACACTTTGAAGCCAAGAGTTTTACATTTTCTTTGTACACTTGAAACCGTTTTCCCACAGTTTCTCCCATGTGGAAAAGCACCCTGCCTGAAATAGCAGAGCCCAGATGGGCTGCTGCAACAACATCATCAGAGAGACTAGAACACACCGACGCATGGCAGCACACTTTTTGGATGTGCTGATGAAGTCTCAAAGGGATTGACTTCTCCTCACGGAGGTAGTGGCTCCAGGACACCCTGCTCCCCGGGGTCGACTCCTTCTTCAGAGTGGTCTTCTGAAGTCCAACCCTGTATCATGTTTAGTAGTCTAAACAAGTGTACTACATAGGGATGAGGGAGAGTTTGGGACTCTGAGTTTCTTCTGTCTCTGGTTGACATTCATCTAAAACAGAGCTATAAAGAACCCCGCTATAAATACACGTCAGCCAACCAGGGCAGGGAACAGAAGTTATGTCTGTATTTAAGTATGTCCAGTTATGTGCTGTATGTGTTTAAGCATGTGCAGAAATGCCTGTGGACCATCTAATTCAGTCATGCAGAGACCGCCAGAGAGAGTTCAGCACCACAGGTGTTGGGTTAGTGGCCCTTAGTGACTGTGTGTGTGACTGTGTGTGCCAACGCCGGTGCATGTTATGTGTGTGTGTAGCTTGTTGTTCTTGCTCAGCGAAACGCATTAATAACTATAACATTCATGGCTTTGAGATCCAGTCCTTTATATCACAAGCTGGCTTGCATCAGAAACCAGAGAGAAACAGCACGTTGACTGAGATACAACGGCGACCAGACTCGGACCTCCCAAATGACACCATGTCACCTATCTAGTGCACTCCTTCTGACCTGTGGGAAGCCTGCTGGGCCAGGTCAGGTGTAGTGTTCCTGGACACATAGGAAGGGCTGTGTGTTGCTGTTTGGGGTCCAGACCTGATTGGGGCTGTGTCTGGGGCCTCTAAACATCGCAATCATCTCCCTGCTACCTTCCACTTCCTGCTGCCAAGGTCTGCTTGCTGGGCGTGTGTGTGTGTGTGTGTGTGTAGGGCTGGTCTCAGCATTTCAGAAAGAGACAGAGGGAATAGGAGTGAGAGAGAGGGCGAGGGAATAGGAGTGAGAGAGAGGGCGAGGGAATAGGAGTGAGAGAGAGGGGGAGGGAATAGGAGTTAGAGAGAGGGGGAGGGGGAATAGGAGTGAGAGAGAGGGGGAGGGGGAATGGGAGTGAGAGAGAGGGGGA
>JACXGK010014808.1:0-11153 GCA_016801125.1 Novumbra hubbsi
TCACACTAAAGCCCATTAAGATGTTGGGGCAGTACCTGAAATGAGCAGTTAATGCTTGAAAATCCTACAATTGTCACTGAATTAAAGCAATTCTGCAGGAAGCCGTGAGACATCGTTACTCCATGGTACTGTGAGAGGCTGATCAATAACTACAGGAAGCGTTTGATTGCATACATTGCTGCTAAATGTAATGAAACCAGGTTTTAGTCTAATAGGACAATTACTTTTTCACATGGGGGCAATAGATGTTGCAAACCTTTAGTAAAAAACTTGGGGTTTTAACGTTGTTTGTAGTTTGTTCATTAAAGTTCCTGTTTATATGAGATGAAGTTTTGGTTTGAAGATTTGATAATATTCAGTACTAAAAATAAGCAAATATTCAAAGTATCTGACTAACTTTTTCACTGCACTTGAAGAGATACAATGGAGTTCTGTGTAATCTAGGCAGAATTAAGTGTGTTTTTGAATAATCAGAGGTTTAAGGAGCCGAATTGGTAGACATAATGTTCATGGTGTGCTGGTGTCTCTTAAAATCAATGAGGTGATATCTGCATGTCATTTCCAGATCCAAGGACATTAGCATTTAAATGAACTAAACCCAATTACCTACTTTTAGAGGTTGAAATAAGCCACCTATGGAAAAAGAGAAATTGGTGACAAGAAACCTTGAGAGAAAGCCACATTTGTGCCTAAATAATTCAGGTGGCACCAAAGAAAGCTCTGCAGGAAATCTCCTGTGCTTTTAAAATATGCTCATTTGGCCAGAGTGGAACTAAAGGCAAGAAGATGGACAATCGATGGAACTTTTTCATTTGGTTTAATTCTTTACGGCTACAAAGTTACAAAGATTATGGATTACAGACGTATCATTAGTGGTGTGAGAAGCACTTCATCTCCTGAATTCATTTTCTTTGAAAGCCCCTGTGTCCACATATCCCTTTTTTCATAGTAGTTAGTACAGCATGTTCACTTTACCGTTTGCCGTGTGTCCTAGGTGTACCCCATCTTACCACTGTTCTTTGCTGCAGCTATGTGGCCCAACTGTTTGGATTATTTAACTGTAAGGTGATACTAATGTGTTGATAAGTAAAATGCTAAGCAAAGGGAATTGAGGCAACCAAGCAGACACATTTCTCTCCTGCAATGGTTGTAGTGATTTCTTGGTTTGAATGGAGCAGCAATGCGACGTTGGCTATTTCTTATCACAAATCACAGCCGAGCTTGTTGACATTCCTCGACTAAGAAAGATGAACATCAACTTGAACATTGTAGCTGCTGGATAGACATTTTAATGGCTGTACACATTATTTCTCAAAAATAATACAAATGGCTTCCAAAAAGAATACTTAACATCAAACGTGTGTCAGAAAGCATACAAAGTATTTTAGGAGTTATTTAACCCAAACCCTAATGACAGTCCACACCAAGAGGCTGTAACTGGTGTGTTGTCCATGCACTGGTACAACTCTGGGACAATATTGTTATAGTAATTGTTTTATTTCAATAAGCACAACAATAAAACTATAGAACGGTGTAATAATACAATCTAATTTATTCAAAGGATATATTATACTTATTAAGATAGTGCTTTGTTTGCAATAGTCATAGCCAAAGTTTCTCTATAGGTACCATGTTTCTACAATCGTAAAAGCTGATGATTAGTGATCCTAATGTTTGCCTAGCTTGTTATAAGTCTCGTTATTATTTTTCATTACAAATGTGATCTTACACTTGTTGTACATGTTTTACTAATACAATTGATTAATTCTGTGTGTTACAATATACTCATCTAGGAATCAACAAACCAGCTACATAACTGGCCTGCTTCAGTTAAGCACATTCGGTGAGAAAAAGCATCTTTATCTAAATACATATGCAGGGCTGGGATGCCTCTTGAAGGCAGAGATGGTTAAGTTCTGGGAAAATATTGGTTATTACCAGATGAGAAAAATTTATAAGAAGTTGTTTGTGCACTACTATGAGTGACCACAGACTACTAGATACTGCAGAAGGGAACGAATGGATTATTGATGTGAACAAACTTATTATTACGTTTAACAGAATGTGGTGGGTTACTGGAGGAATGCTGAGTATGTCAGATGGGTTCTGCTTAAATATACAAAGTGTCTTATGTGTTTCTTGGTGCCTGGAGGTACAGTTTATGTTTGGCACAGCCTTAAGAGGGGTACAAAAACAGCCTGTAGCTGTGATAATTCATTTAGATGTAGTACAATACACAGGAGTTTGAGGTTATCCAGGCATCGTTCATAAAAGCAGGGTTGCCTAGCTACATGGTATGGAGAGTACCTGAATTAGATGTGCCATGTAGGTCCTGAGCCATGTACAGACATACCCGCGTCAGTAGAATAGAGTCAGGGGGAATTTGTTCATGTTTTATTTTAAAAGGATTCCTAAATGGTATTTCATTGTCATACACTTTTGTCATGCACTGAGGCCAAACAATGCAGAACACATTGTGTGTCACAGTTATTATCCCCTGCAAGCTTGTAATGAAATATCTTAAATAGATTATATTGGTTCTCCTGAATAGTTTATTTATATTGTATTTTCCTTTATTAAGTTCCAGGTTTTTTTGACCGCATCACTAGCAAGCATAGGTATAAAAATGCATGCGCTTCAGCCAACTCAGAGACAATCATGTAATAAATACGTTTTCAATTAGCATTAAAAGTTAACATAATACAGTTTAATAATATGCGTTTCATTAATGCCCAACATGCTTAACTAGGTTTTAAGGTAATGCTTTGTCAGTCACTAGTAAAGAATTTCTCAAACCTTTATCTGCGTTGGTCTGTGAAACATCCTTCAAGAACAAATGCTATTATGTCGCATTGTCCTCTATTTAGAAGTTGGCACAGTGCCTTTGCACTTCACTACTACAAATTCAAGCTTTTTTTTTTGTCTTTGAAACTCGCAATTCGTGTAGCACACGTTGAAAAGGACTGTGGCAAAATCGCAATTAAAAACAATATATTTTCTACAGTCAATGAATACTTGATGACCATCCCTTAGATTTTCACTAAACCGTTTGAGGCGTTTCAGTTAGTACAAACCATAGACCTTAATCTCTAGGTTTGAATGTCCCTACCCTGAAAATGTGTTTATTATTAAAAAACGGCATGTTTTTCCTAGCTACTGCATCCGAATCTTAGGGAGGGTTAGTATGCAGGGACGTGCACGAGGCGGGGGCTAGGGTTGCCCCTATGCCCTCCTTGACTCAAGTGGCCCCTCCGAGGGTGAAAAGTCTGGTGTTTTGCCCTTTTTTCAGGTCAAAGCAATGGCCCCTCAAAATTCCTGTGCACGTCCCTGTTAGTATGGACATTTCTATAAGCTCATGTTGACAGCTGCTGATGTACAAAGGGCTTTATGAAATGCATTTGATTTGATAGAGTAATTATTATGGGAGTAGCTTAAAGGTCAAATACACTTTTTCTATTCAATCAAGTAATTGTTTCTAATAGTCCCAATGTACCCTACAACAGAAATTGTAAAAGTACAGCGATTTTACAAGGGACAGGCTGGCACAAAGTCAAAGGGCAGGCAGAAGGTTGGTAACTGGGTATCAAGGTTGACAAGTGGCTGAAGTACAGGAGGTGATAATCCAGAGAGGTGGTCAGGCAGGCAAACACGGGTCAGGATTCCAAGAGAGACTTTCACACTCATCTAAGACGGGGAAAAATACTGGGCAAGCAAGCTTACTAGAGTTGCAAATCACACAAGCAATACCTCAGACGGACAGGGTGTGAATGACCAGGCTTAAACAGAGGCTGTCAGGAGAATAGGGAGAACACAGGTGAGTGGCATTAGCTGATTAGTACACAGGTGATTTGGATCTGATTTGGGGTGCGTTCAAGGGATTGGGAGAATGGGGTGCGTTTCCTAGCCTGGTGGGAGGATCGAGGATTATTGGTAGAGGCAGCCCTTAAACCTGAAGAATCATGCTTACAAAATCAAAGGTTGTGATTTGATTTAAAACATTGTACCGGCAATTTCACTGCTGAAGGAAAGCCTAAAATTGTATGTGTGTCTAGTATCTAAAACTGTGGATCTTTTATTTATTTCTCTGTATGCGGGTTGTTGTAGCTCCTGTATATTTGGTTTGAGACATCTCAACCTCAAGATTGTTTGTCAATACCATGACGCATATTAATTTAGACCAGGGGTGCCCAAACCAAACTTGCTCGCAGAGACCTTTGATTTGGCCCCCCCACCCCATATAAGATAATACAGGTATAATGCAACGTTCGGCCCACGGCCCTCAGTCAAGTTAGATTTTTGGCCCATCATAGGAAAAGGTTTGGGCACCCCTGATTTAGACTGCGAGGTGGAGCTTTCGATCTTTGGCATCCACTGGAGATGCGGCAACATCTTCTGCATGAGAGAAAAGCCGGGGACAGACTACGAAGATAAGTCCTCAATTCCAATATTACAAGCATATTAAGATGCAATATGAGAGTGCCAAAACAATTGGCTTTTTAGTGCCATACGCTACATTATCCTTGGTCCTTAAAGGATATCGATTTGTATTCCATGTAAGGACTGCCGGGTGATGTGGAATAGCTGCAGAAAGCTGCCGCCTTCAAACGACATCCAATTTAGTTTGATTCCTTAGAAAACCATCAGGGAGACAGAGGGGTGGCGGTCACCATCGACTGCCCGCTCAGACTACATCTATAGCGCCGTCCATCAATCCATCCAAATTTAATCCGTTCCATCTGGGCAGTGGCAGAACGTAGCCGGAAGGATCTAGACATTGTGTTGAACCAAATGTTTCAGAAGTGACATTTCATTTGAGGTAAGCATCATTGGCTTGGCAATAGAGGTATGATAAAACCTGAATTTATATTTTGGTCTTGGTTATTAGGCCTACTTATGATGTGCTCCACATTGTACATCCTTTTGATACAGGTGCAGAGACAACAGGAAACATCCTTACCTTGCTTTATACATATGGGGCATGCACTACTACTATTTTGCAGTTGCTGTATCAAAATGTAATGTCCCTGGTTTCACTCCCAAGGGCATTTTAGTCAAAACAGGAACTTCTTTGTGGCTGATGTAAAATCTTTCATCACATTTCTGCTTGCTAATAATCTACACCGGGAATCTACACAAAACAAGTGCAGAGAATCACTTTGTCATGGGATTTGCTGTGAAAAAAGTTTTCAGCAACAAATATATATATTTATATATATAAGTAAAATACAGAGTCTCAACTATGTTAGGGCACGGAAGTGGGGTTTTGAATAAAGCACAATGTTTTGAATAAAGCACGAATTCCTGAATTGTACCAACTTTAAATTAATGATAAAAGTTTGGTACGTTCCTCACTACAATGATGGACAGATAGATTTCTCCTGATTTGTCACACAGACGGAGTGTCAGATGTTGACGGATGTCTAACAGCACATACATCACACACGCCAGGGCATTTTTGTGTTGTTCTTGTCTTCTGAAGATGTTCACCGTACACCATCTCTCCGCTATCACAGCTCCCACAACGATATGCGACAATGCTGCTTAATTAGCGTTTTCACAGAAATATCGGTTGTACTGACTTAGGTTAAAACAGTTGGTTCAGGGTATGTAATGTTAAAGGGGATGTATTGGAAGACTCTATACAGACAGATATTGCAGATATGCCCAAACCTTACAATGTCAACTCTGCTTCACATCAAATGTATGTTTCTTCCATCTCTGCATGGTGTTTTGCCTGTGAACACATTTTATGCATCATTATTTCTCTCCGGCATGTATCTGACGGTTCACTGTGCTTGAGAATAAATACATATCAATGGAGGAGTCTGACAGGCCTCAGTCTTCCTCACAGAGGTAATTGTTTTTAATGACATGGATGAAATGTGGGATTGTACTTTGTAAGACAGTGGGGGTTTCTGGTCTAGCTTGGAAATGCCTCAGCCGGGGGTTCTTCTCTCTCCCACGCTCTAAAGGCTCACACTGAGAGGCAGCACGCAATGATATGAGGAAAAGGAAGCCACAAAAAGCGGAGAAGTTTGAGCTTTGCTTCAGAGGTGCAGGATATATGGTCCCCAACTGACTCTCCCGTGCATCTGCCGTCTAACTCTAACTCTAACTGATATGAAAGCCGACAGCAGGCTAGATCAAACAGAGAACTTTCTTCAGGCACTGAAGAAGTCCACGTTGTCGAAGTGCACATGATGAGCAAACATCTTAGCATGAGGAGTGGTTTAGCTTCAGGACATTAGCATAGACTTTCCTTGTTTCTGACATTACGGAGATCAATGCAAGCCCGTGCATTCTACTGAAGGAATTACAAAGAGAATTAACAGAAGGGGTTTCAAGTAAGGAGATATCGACTTTGATGTAATCATAGAACTTGTAATGTCAGCACTTATACCTTTCAATGTACATGACCCGCTGGTCACCCCTGCTTTAATCCTAATCACATTCCCTGGAGCAAGATGTTAATCCACAGCCTGTGTCCTCCGTCATGTTTTTGCTGGTGTTGCAGAGTTACGCTGGCTTTCTGTTCGGTTGTCAACTATCCTGCGTTATGTTGACATGGTGGAGAACTTGCCTCATTATAATGAAAAAAAGCAGTTCTATTCCCTCTTTTTGTCTTCTCCCTACCTCAGTGTTTTAGAAACCTGTAGTCATTGGTAGAAACATGGAAACAGCTAATACAACTGAGCAGTACTTATCACTTGACTGGTGATAATGAACGTCTTAGTTGTTGGGAATTTAAAAGATTAATTAGGCAAACAGTATGTTAATTGAGTAGTTGTTTGTTAGATGTCTTCCGCTTTGCATGCAACTTGTAGGGTTATTTTTCGTGATACCTCATTATTTTTGTTAAATGGGGCTAATTGTTATGTGTCATGACTGTGCAGATGTTTCTAATTTGGAAATAAAAAACTGAGGTTTTATTTTGTTATCCCCAATTTCTTGATATCGAGTCGAACAGATTAACGCCCTGCTTCCGTACAGCAACTCTCTGCAGATGTTGAGATCTGTGTCTTCCGAAACACATTCAATGCTTTTCTGGTTGTTTGCTCAAGTCCAGTTTAGACTTAAGATGGAGGAAACGCCATCTCTGGGCTTCTACCTCGATTTTAGTGCGACAAGGCAAGGCAACCATATCGATTACTGACCCCCTAAAACGGACAATGCTGGAGAATTGTACCTACCTCCATGTAACCCCTGAGTTAATCCTGACATGAGAAGATTTTTAATGACAGGATTGCACTGTGTGAACTTGTATATAGCACTTGAAATTGCGCACCCTAAAGCCTGGCCATTTATAGACGATGGCTGTGAGTAAATTCATCTTGAAGTCAATGTGTACTATTTTGATCAGTGACAGTGTGTTTATCATAATTCTTGCCCCCAAACCTTTTCCTTTCCTTTCCCGCCGACTTCTGCCAATATGTGCCCGCAATATAGAAGAGAGTTCAGTAATTGCTTTGGGATGCAGGCGAGGCATCACAACAACGGGAAACCTTGTAAAAGCTTGATGGGGTGTGAAGTGGCCATGGAAACGCTTATGCAAGCCTTAAAATGAAATGTCTGCTGTAAGAGAGAGGGGTGGAGGAGATCGATGGGAATAGATTTCCTTCTGGCGCCTCACCTGCTGTGGTGTTCTGGGGGAGGTGTGTGTGTGCGTGCCTGCATACGTGCGTGCGTGATATCACCAGGTCAGCTCGGGCCACAGAGACTGAGGTTTGTCTGATCTGTCTGTGATGCAGTTACTCAGACGGGCCTTATTAGGAGGATAGGGTTTCTGGACTTATCCACTTATTGTCCCCCATGATGAGATTGTGGGGGGGGGGCGTCCGTCCCTGCCTGGTGGTCCATCGCATCTCAGAATATCCTACGGCCAGTTTTGATGAAACCCGGGTGAATGATTTGTCTTGCCGTAGAGATTTGGCATTTAGAAAAAATAACATGCTGTGAGTAGTGGCATCTGTACCCGTCCTACCAACTACACCATGGCCTAGCCTGCATACAACTCTGGCAGCTGACCTTAGTATCAGTGGCTGCACTGTAATGCAGTTTTAGTGGGACCCCAGGGAGCAACCGGAGCACAATGCGACAACCTGGCCGAGAGGAACGGGAGAGTGTAAATGTGTCTTCGTCAGCGTCCGTGTGCTTGTGTTGTTTGCGTGTTGTGTGCTAGAGCACGGGACACATCGCAGTCACCAGAAAGCACCAGCTCCTAATGCCTGGAGATTAGGTGATAATAGATCCTGCTCTGCTTCGTAGCTGGCAGTGTGTTCTCAGTAACAAGCACCGTCGGTTGCTTTCCCTTTTGGTCTCTTTCTTCCCCTGGGAGGGTGAGTCACACGGAACTGCGTAGTATCTGTTCAAAAGCACTGTTTAATCCTCAGATGGAACATGTGGGCATTGTTTGGTAGAAGATCAGCAGGTTGTGTGCTGCATGCTCAGGGATTGTTCGATGCTTGCTCTTCTGACACCTGCAGTTCTATTGAGGATTACAGCACATTTCCATTTAGCGGGATGAAGTTGTTTCATTTTGACACAGTTATTAATTAATCATGGAAACAGTTATGTGCTCTGTTATAAACCACATTTTGGCAGATCATTTAATAAACTCCTGAGCGTAGTTCTCCACAGGATCTCAGAGGAAAGGGAAGTTAAGTTGAAGAAGCTTTTGCTCTGAAAATCAGTTGCTTTCGCTTTCTCCAACAGAGTTTTTTACAGGGGACGTTCCAGATAATGAGTTAACATGCCGAGATTTTTGATTCTGCTTGGTTAAAACAGTTCAACTAAGATTATTAGGAATTTATAAGTAGCCAGTCCAGATTGCCCATTTAATATAGATCACATGAAGAATATAGAACACATAAAGAAATCCCATTTGCTAAAATTCGAAAAATGGCTGATCTTCTGAAAAAGGGGAACTATGTCCAAAAGGTGTTGTAAATGTAAAACCAATACCTTTACTTTTTTATAATTTTAGGATTGTATCCTTAAGTATGCTTTCAATTGTCCCTTGCTGGCAATCCCCCTTTAAGGCTATTTTAAGATGAAATTAACTCAACTCTTTTATAGACAATCCCTTAACTTTGCTAGGCACCTAAATAGTAAATTCACCATTTGTTTTACATGTGGCCTTATCTTAACTCTGAGCTATTAGTGCTTTCATTTGGTTATAGGAAATAAATACTACACTGCTAAATAGGTTAAAAACACTTTGAAAGCTTTATATTCAGATTCAGTATCCAGTATTTCTCTACAAAGATTTTATTTTATGTCTAATCTGTTAATCCTTTTTAGAATATTTCTGTAATCCACATCATTCATCGTGGATTTGTAGTACACTGAAATAGTTCACGTGTGTTTTATAACCATTTTCCATTGCTGGGGGCATTCCAGTTGACAGATATGTTTTTGTTTAATGAATCTTGGCCTGAATCTCTGTTTGACACCTCCGAAAAGTATAGAATGACTTACAAAAAGGCCTAGAAAATGGGTGAACTTCCTCTTCAAGATGTTTCAGTTTTCAAATTAGCATGTGTTGACAGAATTACGCCAGTATCGTCAATATGTTGCCATCAGTTCCAGCCATTTATGCTCCGTTTACTGAGATAGTGGGTGAAGCAATAGGACACATTTGATCTTCTAAAAGAGATGAATTTGTACACATACTGCAGCGATACACGAATACCAGATGCCGTGGCTTAGACCGCTAGACCACCCTAGCACACTTAAATATTAATTAAAAATGAGCTGAATCATGGCATATCCCACATACTCGTTGAGTGACGCTAAGCGATCCATGCTGTCAACAGGCTTTCAATATCCCTTTTCTCTCCTCTGGCCTCCTCGTCCCTCTGGTCTACATGTCCTGGCAGACCACTTAATATTACTGTCGTTTGACTGAAAAAGGCCTGGATTTACACCGACAGACAATTTCAGATATCTGTTTCTCCTCTAATTAGCCTTTGACCAAACCCATCGAGCCGTTTTTCACCAGCAATTTTTCTGAACTGATCTGATGGTCACAAGGCCAATTAGTGAAGAACGAACGTTGATCTCCCTGTGTACACACTGACATTGTGCAGTGCAACACAAACATGGAGGAAGCCTTTGTTGACAAGGATGTTGGTTGATTTACACTTACTGAGCTTTGCCACAGTAGCCTGGGCCGACACTGCAGTCTTTGACTCTAGCCGTTTTTCAGGATTTGGAAGGAATCTGCCCTGTTTTCAACAAGGCTGAGACTGGGCTTAGCCATTTGTAAGAATGCAGTAAGTCTTTCCCTTATCCTCCTGTATCCCAGATGAAAGCTCAGATCCAAGACAGAAAACAATATTGTCATTTCCCATTGAGACCCAGGAACCCAGGAGGAATTCTGACTTATATCCACATCAAGACCCAGGAAATCAGGAGGACCACTGACTGATATCAACACCGAGACCCAGGAACCCAAGCTGAACTGCGATATAAGATCAGTCCTGTGAGCTCTGTCAGTGTGATTGATGGTAAACTGGGACAAGCCGGTGTTGCATAATGTCTTTGGTCAACGTTGGAACCTTCATATGAAGCAGACACAGATAGGAGAGTTTACTAAATGCAAAGGTCTCACACTAGTAAGAAGTAGCATTCACCCTGGTATATGTAAGGTGTCTATCTCTTCTAGGAGGATGTTGTGTTAGCCCTGGTTTATGTAAGGTTTCTATCTCTTCTAGGAGGATGTTGTGTTAGCCCTGGTTTATGTAAGGTTTCTATCTCTTCAGCAAGGTTGGTGTGTCCAAATGGCTTGGCAACAGAAAATCCTTCCTCCGAGCCATACAGACACTCTACAGACACTGATATTAGTTTCCACAAAAGCAGGCTGATTATTCCCCAGTTTCAGAAACGATAAAAAACATCTGATTTATTCCAGAAATGTTCTCTGGTCCTAGACACTGACATATTCTATCTGAATTGTCACGGTGTTGTAGTGAGGCGGAACCATACGCAGACATATTTCCAAACAAAAGGTGTATTTAATTCCAAAACAAACAAACAAACTCTACACGGACTGTAAACGTAAAATGAAAGGACTAACTAACATAAAAACGATATACAGAAAACATGTAAAGCATTCGCTTGAAACAGAATTAAACAGAGACAAACCGTGAGCT